>CM067365.1:57191860-57478468 GCA_034401795.1 Chaetoderma sp. LZ-2023a
ATCCGGACACGGGTTAGGGCACAGTACATACCGATAGCCCTGGACAAGCTCCCACAGCGATAGCAGTGACTGATCAACGAGTGGTGTGACCAAGTGCCTGTACTGGGTTTCAACTCTGGACGGTATGACCTGAACCTCATCAAGAAGTATTTTATCGATGAGCTGACTGACAGTACAGGTACAGTGAAAGTCGCCAAGAAGACTAGTCAGACCATGTTCCTCATAACACCTGAGCTACGGTTTCTCGATGTGCTGAATTACCTCGGCCCAGGAGTCTTGTACGAGGTATGGGTCAAAGCTTACGGGTGTACACAGCAGAAGAGCTGGTTCCCATATGAATGGTTTGACACACATGAGAAGCTCAACTATCCTGGGCTCCTGACTACTCAGCATGGACATCTAAGCTTAAGGGTGGCTACCTCCTACGCGATCAGAGTGGGTACAGCGCATCCAGACATTCAGCGAGCATGGAATGCGGACATTCGCCAACTGGCTGCGATACTACAACAACCTGGACGTCAGTCCATTCATCGAAGCCCTAGAGCGGATGCGGGAGTTTTACACAGAATGAGAAATAGACATCTTCAAAGATGCGGTGTCTATCCCAGGTGTGTCACCGCAGTACCTCCTAAGTGGAACCGCTTAGCACATGCCAGATGTTAGCCTCTATTCACCGGGCAGCGAGTCCTGCAAGATGTTGAAGCGTGCTGTTGTTGGAGGTCCCAGCATCATGTTCACCAGATATCGCGAGGCCAGTGTGACTCGAATCAGCCAGTGTGAGCGTGTCTGCCAATGTCTCCTCGGCTATGACACAAATGCTCCGTACCTGTCAACGATGGGCCAAGTAGATGCCATGTGGTAAGGAGATAGTGTGCCATTGGCCCGGTGCTAGTGGTGTAGCTAGCTTTAGGGAGGCTCTCCTAGCAGACAGCTGGTTTGGGCTTGCTGAGGTGGATATAGAGGTCCTTAAGGCTCTGTGGGCAAAGTTCGAGGAAATGCGTCCTCTCTTCTATAACCGCGAGCTACCGGTAGAGGTAATGTTTTCTGAGATGCTGGCATATCTAGGGCAAACAGGGAGGAAGCGGCCCCTCACCCAGAAGCTGGTCGCTGCCCTCTCTGGCAAGAAATGGCTGCTGTACGCCCCAACACTCAAGTGGTATATAACCCATCGGCTTGAGATCACTGCTGTATACCGCACCATAGACTATGAGGCCAAGCGCCCATTCGAGTGGTTCCTGGAGAATGTTACGGAGGCCTGCCACTCGGGAGATGTAGATACGAGCAAAGCAATCTTGGCAGATCTCTTCAAACTCCTTGGCAACAGTGCCTACGGGAAGCTCATCGAGGCCCTAGAATGTCAGAGCAACACCAGCTTCACGAAGGATGAATGCATGGTAGACAAGCCCTGCGTAGTGCATGGTTCAAAGATCTCGAGGAGATCGGTGAGTCAGACGAGATCCAGTGTCGCAAGCCGACAATTCGAAGGCCCTTCCGGGTGGGGATAGCCGTTTATGAGCTTGCGAAGCTGCGAATGCTGGAGTTCTACTACGACTTCCTCAATCGCTACGTAGCTCATGACATATTTGACTACCTGAAGATGGACAATTACTCCACGTGTATCGCTATAGCAGGCTCCAACCTCGACGACGTCATTCGGCCTGAAAGGCGAGCAGAGTACCAGGCTCATAAGCGGGACTGGCTAGCTTGGGACAAATGGTCTGGATGGACTCCTGGACTGTTCAAGCTCGAGTTCGAAGGCTCTCATGGTATCGCTCTCTGCTCCAAAGGCTACTACGTGGACAGCGCAGCTGCAAGTAAGTGCTCGGCTAAGGGAATTTGAAAGCGGCAGAATGAGGTCCCTTGGCAAAGGTTCTACAGCGCCCTACATGGCGGGGTGGACAGAGCTAAAAACCGAGGCCTACGTATGCGCAACCAGGGTATGGTGACGTATGAGCAGGACAAACTCGGACCCTCCGCTTACTATGATAAGCGCCATGTGCTGCCAGATGGTATCCATACCGAGCCCATCGAGTATCATGTTAGCCGCCTAGGTCGTGGTAGCTGTGTGTCTGCAGGGACTAGCTGAAACTCTTCTATGATAAATGGTTGCCTAGGCACTCCCTAGGCACTAGGAGTCCCCTCTGCCTCTACATACATGTCAAGCCTGTGAACATCTGTCGACCAGTTAGTATCTGTTGTACGCCATCGACCACCTTCCAGCTCACCAGGCTCATACAGGTACCGAACCAGAGCATCAGGTGGTCTGCACTCCTCTCCCTTGCTCGCTCCTCTAGAGCTGTGACCAGCAGCGTGTCTGATAGCCTCTACCGGCTTCTTCCCGATTAGCCTAGTAACCTCGGCATTGGATCTCTCAACCACAGCGGGCAGCCCTTTTACACATACTCTAGAACGTGTACTCGACACGGCCATTTCCTGGGCGTATTGGTGTTGGAACAGTCTCTCTGCCAGTGTCCGATTCCACCACTCAACGATAGCCTGGGCATGGTGATGCCCTACCCCGCCTCGCCTAACTGCCACACCGTGTTTCTGCACGAGGGCTGCAGTCTTCCCTCTGATCTCCTTACCCTCATCCACCTGCAACAATTCTGGCCACCGGAGGGGATTTTCCGAAGTCTCGTAGACACTCTGGAAGGTCTGGGCCACCTGGCCAGCTGACTTGTCTGTGAATGGTACTGCCGCCTTATACCTGCTGGCGACATCGACGATGGTTAGGGCATACTTGTAGGTCTTACGATCAACCGAGTCATGTGGAAGGAATAGAACATCTGCCTGGTGATCTCTGTTCAGGACAGTTTCCTAGAAATGGGCATGCCTGATGTGCCTTGGACGACGTCTGTATATCTGCCACATCGCCAGGCAGCTGAGCCACTGGCTAACTGTCTCCCATGTGAAGTTGTGTCCCTTGCGATGTGCAGCCTCGAGTAGTTGATGGGTCTCATGGTAATATCCACCAGGCTGATAGTAGAGTTCCTCAAGAAAGACGGTTGATAAACTCCTGGATTTCATCACTGACGTCCACTCCCATCCTGTCATGCACGGCCTGGGTGAACTCTAAACAGATGACCAGACAGCCGTCATTCATTCGACCATCACTGAAGACCTCCTCAAACATCTCCGTACACTGGCTTCTAATCTCTGCTGGATCCTCACTGAACAGTAGTTTTTCGTCCAACACTCGGAAGTTAAGGGACTTGACCAGGTCGTACAGAGATGCCATCCTTATATAGTACGGCTTAAATGTTCGGCGGCCCAGATGGCCGCAAGCGCTATGGCAACATACGGTAGCCAAGGGCCTGCGAGTCTGAAGAACGTACCTACTCCTGAGGCGATGGCTGGTATGGCTTCAGAAATCTTCTCCACACCATTGAGAGAATTGTTGGTGATCTTGTGGACCGTTTTGCCAGCCTTCGTTGTGAACACAGTGATCAGAGCCCCAACTGCAGCTCGCAGACCGATAGAACCTTTTACGTAAGTGCGCTAGATTCCTTTTGCTGTGTACTAGCTTGCGGGATTCAGGCTCTACATCATCATATTCATTGCTCTGTAGGTTGGGCTTAGAATACACCTTCCTTATCCTCTGCGTGTCGTAAGAGGCGACTAAAGGAGGTAAGGGTGAGGTAACCCTGACAGAAACTTTAAGTACTGAAGACGGAGGTTCCAGGCCGCACGGCACACTCTAATAAACCACGGATCCACGCACTTAATGCTTATGATCATGTCGATAGTATCTTACAGGACTGGTGGTATGATCAGCGAACGACAAGAAGAAGAAGATCATACTCACCACTGACATCGTGGTCTGCATCATAATCCTCCTCAGTATAGTCCTCCTCATAGTCCTCGTCATCTATATCCTTGACTGAATCAGCCTCTGGTTCATACATCGCTCTGGGGATCCGTCGCTGGGGCAGCTATATAGTGGCTTTAATCTGTAGTCTATAGCATGGCATCCACAATCGTGAATGCCGGCGTGTTTGTCTTAGCGAACTGGGGACTCAGCTTTGCTGACAAGAAGGTGGCAGAGGTCGAGCGTGAGTGTCATAACCAGGCGATGGAGAAGCTGTCTAAGGAGAAATTTGAGTACAGCAAAGCACGCGAGCATATGCGCCAGAGGGAGGCACGCCGACGACAACTCCGAGCTCAGGCCAACCAGAGCATCAAAAAGGCAGATGAGAGTCTCGATGAATACTACGAGGCTGTAAAGTTATCTGAGCCAATGCTCGACTATGACGCATCGACAGGTCAGAAGACATCAGAACTTATAGCGGTGGCAGCTGCAGCTGTGACGACAGGAGTCGTGCTCTACGCATGCTCAAGCTGAATACCTGATGTGTTCGACACGCATACATTAGCATAGCCACCGTCACACCTAATGGCCGAGACCCAGCTATGGGGTTTCTGATGTTGAAGCTGAGCCAGTTGCCCTGATTACGTGGGATGTCCCTGCCCCCGAGGGAGTGACGGCCCTCGAGTGCCGACTCGAGGCCGTCGCTTCCACTGGTTAGTCGCAGAAGTGCATATGACTTAGTTTTCTGTCTGTAGAGTTGACAATCAGCCAGCTCGCATACCTCACCAATAACATTGGTCACAGCAACCACAAGCTTGATGTCATCTAGCATATCCACCTGCTGGATGGCTCCTCCCTTCTGAACCAGGACCGTGACAGTGACACAGTCTGATGCACCACGATGCAATGTCAGCTCTACCCATTGGTTAGCTGTGGCTTGGACGTGCTGATATTCTCGCTCCACATGTACGATCCACTGTTTGGAACCCGTTTGCTTCAGCTCCTGGTCATTCTCATCATGCCAGACATGAAGTCTTGGAGCATTCATCGTCGCATCCGCGAGCTGCTCAGTGTACACCCGGAGAAACAGCCTATCCTGCATGGCAGCCAGATTCACGTGTGTGTTCTCGAGGAGGGTTAAGGGTGGAACTGCCACTGGCTTCTCGACACCTGCCCGTAGTTCGAATTCGGTGAACCCCTCATTGCACCCACAGCGTAGGACCCTTTTCCCTTCACATAGAATGTTGGTCCACGAGCCAGTGGACCTAGGACTCGGTACCCATCGTTCACATAGATGGTGTCCACGGTGCTGTTGCTCTGCACGATCTCCCCGCCGGTTTAGCATCTGCGGGAGCTCTACCCTCTGTTCTATTGTGCTCTGAAGCTTGAACTTGAGTGCCATGCTCTTGATCTCGTGGATCTGTGCCGAGATTGCAAAGTCAATGTACTTCCCAGCAGCGGACAACAGGTTATCATCGTGTATACTGGGTCGAATGACCGTCAGGCAGTGCATAGCTGGGCAATTTGTGTTTACACATAACGACAGGTTAAAAGGTTAGTTCCATAGGACCTGGTGACGGGCAAGATGCGCATCCCTACCGAATTCCGTAAAAATGTCTGGGCATGATATTCAAATCTGCCACGCCCTCACAGGAAGGGCATTTACGGTGGGTATTCGTCTTTCTTACCCCCACCATAACGATAGATCAGTTGCCTAAAATGCTTTTGTGAAAAGTAACCAATGTCCTGTGACGTTTTATGTGGTTACGGAGCAAGATGTCCGGATTCTTATCCAGTTCGAAGATCATACTAAGTAACATGTATGCACACTGGCTTCGGTATTGATGTCTTAGGGCATCTGTTCTCAATGACAGCCGTATCTCGAAGCTAGGTAGACGCCAGCCATTTGCTGCCTAAGATAATTCTTGTCTCTAAAAACTAAATACTAGGTTACGCATAGAAGAAGACCCGCATAAATAAAAGCGGCCACTAATTCAGCATACTGAGAATTACATAAGACGGTGACGTGGGAATCCTTCGAGAATCGTTCATCCCGTCTTCACGTAAAACAGCACAGCACCGTATAATCATAATCTCACTAGCTATGGTCTTTTCCTTACAGCATTTTGGTTACCTATTAGCGTGGGGCCCTTTTGATTACTACTCTTCTCCCACGTTAGGCAGTGGTGACATTTTCCCGTGACGGAGGCCCGCTTGATGCACTTGCCTCTCGCAAGGATTCAGTGACGATGGTCCACGTGAGGATAATACTCCTCACCCAAACTAGCACTATGAGTAGTGCTCACGTGAGGCGCACGATTTTCCGTCACTACAAAGATAATTTTCCTTCCTTTCAGATTAGAGGTATAATAGCTTATATTAAGTTAATTGGTTAAGTCTCGTGTACGGGAGCCTCCCTTGCGGGGATGCCTCTGTGGACCTATGAGTCTGTGTGGTACCTCCTGGAGCCTCACATTTAAAAGTTCATCATGCTGTCTCTATGTCTTATATTTCGTATGCTCATTATTTTTATCTAGCATAGTTGACGGTCTGTTTAGGTAAACCTATTGTATAGACTTATTCTAATTAGGTCACCAAATCAAAGTCCAGTGATCACGAAATTGCTATGGAGAGGCATACTGGTGACACAAACTCTTGGGATGAGACTGATGTGTTTAATGTTCGCGACGATGGTCACACAGCCCCACCGGAACGAATGCGGTCAGCCAGGCCATTAGAGGGAATGGTGTCCTAACCGACCTCCTTCCACCGCAACCAGAAAAGCTGTCAAACTCTTAGGGGCACCGAAGGTCGGGTCACCTCGGTGCCCGTATTTGCTTCCCAGCTCAACTGCAGCCTTAGTACAACAATGTTCGGTGGCCAACTATTATCAACCAAATTCAGCTGTTACACCTACAGCAAAATGCACGACTTCACATATGTCAATGCCTACGATGCCTCCCACATCCGCAGCATCGCCACACCCCCCCCCCCCCTCTCGCTCTCTCTCTCCGTACATAGCAAGCGTTCGTTCCTTTGTAAAACGGCAGTGGTAGGTTGTAGCACCGCCACTGAAACAACGTTTTTGCAAGCACCATGTCCCGTCACCAAGACACTGAATTCTCGGTGTCCCATGGTGGTATGCAAAAAATCACCCCACACAACATCATCTCCCGCATTCACAGACAGCAGCGACTCGGGAGTAACGGGTCACCCCGCCTCTTGGATTCGCAAATGCCGGCATCGCTGTTTCTTCTGTGCTTCGCCAAAACATCCAATGAAGCATTGCAAGAAATGGCTCGTGCAGGTGGAGCTTATTCGTCATCTGATACGCACCGCTGTCTACACTAATACTGCATACCCTGAAACAGCAACATCTCCATCATCATTGCTACCCCAAGCTCCGCCTTCACCGCAGCCCTCACAGCAGCGGCGACGACGGACTGGCCCCTTCCTCACTCAGCCATCCACCACATTAAAAGAAGCAAATGAGAAACAGTCTGATTACATACAGAATGATTCCGCTCCGACACCATTGTCGCAGACAGCGTCATTGGAAATTCTTCCACAGGTACACCGCAAAGTGATATACAGGTGTGCCTGTCTGTTTAGCGGTGTTTCCACCAGTGCCACCGTTGACACTGGTGCTTCAATCATGGTATTCAACAAGCCCTTATATGAGACCATCCTACCTCATAAAAAGCCTCCCCTTAAACCTACAAACATTTACCTACAGACGGCTACGGAAGCTGATGTGCCCGTAGCCGGTGTAGTCAATTTAGTCATCCAAATAGAGGAGATGCAATTCATACAGCGAGTTGTCATCGCCTCTATTCATAATGATGCCCTCCTTGGCTCTGATTTCCTCAGTGCCAGCGAAGCCATCATACATTGCAAACAACAGGAACTCGACATACACGGCTGACGAATACCTCTTGGACCGGCATCGTCATTATACGACATGTGTGCTGTAATATTATCAAGTACAGCCACAGTTGAGCCAGGACAAGAACAAATCTTATGGGCCACCGCACCACAGATAGGAAGCAACACACACATCGCCATGCTGGAACCCGACCCTGATTACATGATCGCCTCTCAATGCGCAATTCCCCGCATGATAGTTGACACTCCTAATAAAGAATATATACCTTTTAGAGTGTTCAATGGTACCGCAGATCCCATCACTCTGGAACCAGGAGTACGCTGTGGCCATTTAGTGGGCATAATCTCATTGGAATCACATACACCTACCGACACACCACAGCATATGACTGATGATTTACCCGAATACTTACATGATTTATATCTACATGCCACAGTTGGATTACAGCAATCACAGAAACATGAAATTTCGAAATTACTGTACAAATATTGCGATAGTATTTCCTCCGGAGACATGGATCTCGCAGAAACTCATCTCGTACGACACTCCATCAACACAGGCAATAATCACCCCATACATCAACCGGTACGACGTCTTCCCATTCATAAAGAAGTGGAAGCACATCAACAAGTGAACGACATGTTGTGGACTGGTATTATTGAACCCTCAGCATTTCCATGGGCTAGCCCAATAGTACTAGCAGGCAAAAAGGACGGAACCTTGTGGCTTTGTATTGCCTACCGCCGCCTTAATGATCTTAGCGTCAATGACACTTATCTGTTACCTCGGATAGATCAATCCGGAGCCAAGTGGTTTTGTACCCTTGACTTAGCTAGCGGTTACTGGCAAGTAACCATGGATGAAGCTGACACGGAAAAGACCACATTCGTTTGTAGGGATGGTCTTTTCCAATTCCGCAAGATTCCATATGGATTGTGCAACGCTCACGGAACTTTTGAATGACTCATTGAGCAGGTATTAACCACGCTGCAATGGGAAATCTGTCTCTGTTACATTGATGACATAATAGTCTTTGGACCAACGTTTGAGCAAACCTTAATGAATTTGGACACCGTGCTTTCACGTTTCCACACGGCCAATTTTAAACTTAAACCCAAGAAATGTCATCTCTTTAGACAGAGCATTGAGTTCCTGGGGCACATCATATCCCTTGATGGAGTGGCTACTCACCCATCCAAACCTAAGGCAGTAGCGGTGTGGCCTACGCCCTCTCCAGTCACAGAGACATGGAGTTTTCTTGACCTATGCCAGTACTATTGGCGTTATATCCGACATTTCAGTGCGATTGCTTCACCTCTCTACAAGATCACCGAAAACGTAGGACTATTCGAGTGGACGAGTGAGTGTGAAGGCACCTTCAGGGCGCTGAAGGAACTCTTGATGACCGCCTCGATTCTTGCTCATCCTAATCCAAACCGCGATTTCATTTTAGACACTGACGCATCAGCTTACGTTATCAGCGCGGTTCTATCTCAGGTCACAGAAGACGGAACGGAGCACATATCGGGTTATGGTTCATGTACGCTGAATAAAATGCAGAGAAAATATGCACCCACCAAGCGAGAACTACTATCGGCAGTACATTTCGTCAAGTATTATAAACACTTTCTGTACGGGCGCCCTTTTATACTCAGTATAGACCATGCCTCACTGCGCTGGCTCAGGAACCTAAAAAATCCGGAGGGCCAGGTAATGAGATGGCAGAAATCGCTGTAGGCCTATAAACTCGACGTTGTTCACCATCCCAGCAAATTGCATGGAAATGCAGACGCCCTCAGTAGAGTTGGCACGGAGGCTGAACATGAAGAGGCCGCCACCATGACACAGTCAACACAGCCATCTCCGGAGCTCCCCGAATTGAGGTGCGCAGAGTGGAATCCAGAGAAAACCACACACCACCAAACAACAGACGTGCAGACACGAAATATACACGTGTGGATCCAAGAGGGGGTACGTCCTCTCAAGGAATCGGTAACACCACTATCCACCATGGCAAAATATTATTACCAACGGTTCGAAGAATGTCAATTGATAAATAACATTCTGTACATTAATAACCAACTGGTAGTCCCGGAGAGTTATCGTGATCTTATTTTAAAAGAACTACATGATAATTCCGGGCATCTGGCCGTGGAAAGGACTGTTGCCCGTATCAAATTGAGATTCCACTGGATCGGGATTCGCGATAGTGTCAAGGCATGGGTTGTCAATTGTATCCCATGCCAAAGACACGGCATGGCATGCAATGATACGGGCAACACAACACACACCAAATCGCACCATCTCAAATTAAGATTGTTGGTGCACCATGGGAGCGAGTGGCTATCGACGTGCTCGGACCCTTGAATACAATGGATGACGGAAATAAATACATCCTCGTATTACAAGACTACTTTACGAAGTGGGTATACGCATTTGTTTTGCCAGACCAAGAGGCATCCACCGCAGCAGAGTTCCTGGCAAGCAATGTGTTCTGCCGTTTTGGTATGCCTTATGAGTTGCACTCCGATCAAGGAAGTAATTTTGAGAGTCCGCTCATATCAGAGCTCTGCAAATTGTGCCATATCGTCAAAACAAGGACGACTCCATACCACCCCCGAAGTGACGGAATGGTACAGAGATTCAACAGAACTCTCGTGGAGATGCTTACGAAGGAAACACGCCTTGATTGTAGAGATTGGGATCTATGGCTCCCATATGTGCTCATGGCTTACCGCACTTCAGTACATTCCAGCACGGATTATACCCCTGCTCAGTTAATCCTAGGCCGTGAATTAGCCTTACTCCTGGATCTGGCCATGCCTCGGATACCAGGCGAGGAAAATTCACCATCTCTTTAGAACAAGCCCACAAGTTAGTGAGAGAAACACTATCCACTGCACACTGGCGGCAAAAGATGGGGCATGACCGGAGGGTGCATGGAGATACTTATGAAGCAGGAAGGATGGTTTGGGTACACAATTCATGACGATCTGCAAACATTCCAAGTAAACTGAGTTACTAGTGGAAAGGCCCCTATGTGGTAGTAGTTAAGACGTCAGACGTGACCTACCGTATCCGTGCTTCGGATGGCCTGACCTCAGTCATCCACTTCGATCGGCTTAAACTGTGTGTCATTGACGACCCAGCACCAGAGCTCAGACTGGGCGTTTCTTGTGATACCGATACCCAGACAGATATTTCTATGGAAATTAGTGTTCCCAGGGTTAGCGCAGGGCACCGCGGTGCCAGTTCAACTCCACTTCTACCAAGCCAGAATGCGGGTGAACAAATGCCTAACTCTGACGATGATGACGAGATACGTACTCGCCCTCTCCCTCCTTAGCACAGGTCTACTCGATCTGAGAAGCCGTATCTGAAGACCTTAGTGTTTGGTTTGTCCAAGGGACCGGATTGAAAAGCTGTTCCTCCGATCTCTTCTCATTCCCACCCAATTCATGCTATACCCCCCAACCACAGAGTTACCACAAGCGGAAGCTGAAGCTGACCCAAGACATGCTTCCCATGGGGTGGAACATTTGATGAATAGCAGGGAAGTGAAGAGGCTAGATGAAGCCTTAGCATGTCTAGAACCGCAAAACCATACAACAAGTTGTACCCGACCACCCCCCCCCCAAAATCGCCGAACAGAGAGTAGGCTCCTCGAATGTTTCTGGCGAACAGGCGGCAGTGGGCCCACGAGGGTCCGGAGGCACGTAAAATCATTTTTTTAGGGCTGAGGAGATACTGAAGGCCTCCGTGTCTAATGAAGGATGAAGTAACATCCTACTGTGGTACCGTCTAGTCGGCATATTGTTCGGGCTGCTGAGAATTTTGGCTCATCCGAGCTCAGTAAGTGGACATGCGTGGTACATGGATGACAGCCCACACCCAGGGCGCTACAAGGCTCTACAAACCCTTGAGGGACGCTGTTTGTCAGAGATGCCCTGCAGGTAAGGCCGGGGAAAATAGGGAAGTTGGTATACTGTTGGCAGATAGATACGGATCAGACCGTCGGTTGCCCCTGAGCGTGAGCTCAGATGGTGATCGCTATGGACTGGGTTGCCGGCCGGTCATCTTGATCATGTCAGTTCATCTGTGTTATCAAGATGGCTCAATGTGTGAGACGGTGTAACCTGTCACTTGCCAGGCGGGTGGAGCAGTTTGGCGGCCATGTACCCGTGGGGTGGATGACCAGTCTGGTTACGATCTGCGCAGGGCCTCTCAGGTAAAATGACGTCAAAGAACTATCTATGTGAGGGCCTTAGCTGCGATGCGTCTAGCAGGAATCACCTCCGTGGTACGGTTTATGTTCGCTTGGCTCGGGAGTCGTAAGTGTGCATCTTGACCCTGTCCCGGATTGTGTCCCCCTAACTTGGACAGGTCTTTATCTCATGTATGTACGGAAAGGCACTTAGCCTAGGCTGCATCCTGTGTGGGGAACTGGGCGTCTGTCCAGCGTGGAGGGGACAGAGAACCACACCGGGAAGTCCAAAGGGTGTAATGCGACCAATTCCCACCCAAGCGGGACCCTTAACCATAACCGCACCAGCACCCAAATCCAACTGGCGTCCCTTATCTATACACCAAGGTCTGACATCACCGGCCCGGTCCATTTCACACTCCACTCGTCGTCTGTTGACCGTCAATCTTCAGATATGAGAGAGACTGCTGCTACAGAGGAGGTGGCATCCCACACCGCACCGACCAACATTACACGCCACCCCCCCCCCCACCAGCGGTGGGCAGGGAACCAGCCTGTTCTGCTGACTCTCGGCTCGAATTTTCCCGGTGTCTAAAAACTACGACAGGACACCAACCGTCGTGTATTGGGAGATGACCACATCCCCCTGTCCAAAGGCCACCCCATCCATTCGGCCTACCATACTCCCCCGTGAACAGTCAGGACATCACACCACAGACAGAACGTAATCACATACAGAACACACCTGCCCTCAAGGCTGGATACGTCAATTCGTCATTGCGCATACATCACACACGTACTCAGGTTATACTCAGCATAGCAGAGACATTCAACACTGGCAACAACAGCATTTAGCAGCACCTAAGGGTATTAATTAATTCCTGATTGTGACATAAAAATCCCCGCAACAGTTCCACCCACACAAGATGCGGGAGAAATAATATCTCCCGCAAACCCCCACCTCCCACAATAACAACAGATTCGGCATTCACCAGCGTGAAAAACTGGAATGCGCCGACTTCACTTTAACATTGGCATCATACAGCAGCCCAGACATCCAGACAACAACATTATCGTCAAAAAACAACAGCCAACAAATCTCCCGCACACATCTTCTTATCTAGTTACGGGTGAACTGATCATATGGATATAAGGATTGCACTGCAGCCATCTACAGTACACATCACGGAACGAACGTTTGTCCAACGTTCCTCCCCTTCCCTTTCCCCCAACATCGCATGGAAACAGCCAAAATCTACATACATCATATACACGTAATAACAGTCGATATTATTAAGAGAGCAAGATGCCCGCATTGTCGTCAGTCATGAGTAGGATTTTTATTACCGAAAAGTTGAATCCGATAATGGATTGATCAAAGTTACAACAGCATCCGACAGGTCATCTGTGCTCTAAAGTAACTCTGTCCCACCCACGGGCTCGGCCATTACAGAGTGAAATACCCTCAAGGTTTGATAAAGTTGACATCACGCCACCTCCCCCATTCCCGCACCTGGCGGCCATTAAAACGTCACCTTCACCACAGCCCAAGTATCATCCACAGATAACCAGCCACGCGAATGCATATTCAACATGTCAGAAACATAGACACTCAGGTTGACTGTATTCACAATCTCCAAACGACGGCATTGTAAATTGTAACACTGTGTTGTGCACCCACTTCCGAGTTGTACTGTAATTTGACCGTTATTAAATGGTATTAATGTGTCTGGTCTAGGCCGGGATGGAGCTAGTTCTACCCATCGGGGAGAATGCTTGGCAGCCCCCCCCCCTCCCCCTCCCCCTCGGAAAACGCAGCTATCTTGTTGGGATTAGTAACTTTGATCTACCACCTGAATAGATCTGTTTAAACCACACATCAAATTACTTACAACTTTACTGTTATATTTTTGATTAACAACAATCATTAGCGCACGGGCCGGTAAAGCGCATCAAAATTCTAACAGTATAATTACAAGGAGAATTTCAAAAATTCTCTTCTCCGCATTCCAGTCCATAATCAACACGGGCTGAGAACTAACTTTACAGACAACTATAGGACGCATGTGTAAGAACCCGCGCAAATTGGGACATTATTATAAAACGAAATCTTGGTATAATATATATATATATATTTCCATATCTCGCATCTACAAAAGACTACACCTCAGCAACAGTATATCGGCCATCGCCGTAAATAGCACATGTGTTTCTGATCAACCAGGTGTTTCCATGGGCCATGTAACTTTTACTACTATTTCCAGTAAATTGGAGCAAACGCTTTAAACGAAAGAGCTGCCCAAATACGCAACTACCACGGCGTGATGGAGAAGTGGCGAGGGTGAGTCAGGGTAATTACCACTGACGTCACCAGGCTCCCACACACCCCATCGGGTGCTCCAGCCTAAAATTAAAATAGGCAAGTTTATAAGCATCCAATCTGTAAAATCGCCTCACTCTAAGTAAACGGTGAGGCTCCGTGGGAATAAGTACTACCGTGTTGTTATGTTGATCGGAAAACTTGAAATGCGCTAAAATAAGACTAAGTTAGCAGCCTTTCCTTTTATAATTAAAAGTACTCCTTTTACATGGGAACACTTAATCCAGTCCCGATCAGAATGGAAAAAGGAGAAACTTTCCAGATAGGGCTGACCGAATCACCTGACAAAGCTTCCAGGTGTAGTCATCCGCCATATATGACGTCACCAAATAGTATAAAATGAGGAAGCGCCCTCTGAAACTTCGTCTTCCCGTCAAAACTCGACACCAGGGAAGAACAAATAGCATTTGGGTTCTTTCGTGTCGAAAACTAAATACTGCTGTTCTTATTATTAGTTCATTATTACAATACTTGGCCCGGAAAGTTAAAAACGAAGAGATAGGGCTTTAGGTTTTAAATAAGCTTCCCGCAGCCAACTACCATGCGGGAACGAGATGTTACTCCTCGAAGATTTAACTTTGTCGGATTCGTCTGAAGAAGAATCGGTACCAGTTTCTAAAAGATTCCCGTGCAGCTCGTTATTAGCTAATGGAGGACCCTGTACCAGAACTTTTACGAGAAAGTCCGACCGCACACTTCATGTTAACAAGGATCATCTTTCAGCCCTCTGCGTGATGTGTCAGTATCTCTATACCGCTACCCGCTACTGAGTGACCCATGCACTCCGTCATCATCACCGTGTGTTAGAAATGACATTAGTTCCAGGGGAAGAAAACGAGGATTATGCCGTTTTAGCCACACATTTTGAATCTCGGTTTTCAGTTAAAAGTCTCCCGACCGAGAAGATGGCCTGCACGAAGAATACTACCCGTAGACATCCCGTTAGTCATCGTCCTCCCGTGGCTACCTTGGGCAACATACCGGCAGCAAGATGTGAAATCCTACCCACAGCCACGGTGGGGAGCACTATGCCACTTCCAGTCACCACATCTACACTGGTCCTGATGCGGTGCAAGAAGCATAAATCATCTGCAGAATCCAGTCTAGCAGCACCCGCATCAGTAACCCGCCACAAAACTGCAGCCACTACCTCCGCACCCGTAGTGTCCGAACCGATCTCAGCCAGTCAGCCGATATCGGTAGTTATCAAAACACCTATAGAGATGGAGATACCAAGTTATCCGCAGTCACCATCTCCTCCTGACCTGCCCATAGACGAGGGAATGGGACTGTCGCAGCCTGCGTTCATTAGTATTACTCCAACCTGTGTCATCCAGCATTAGCATCCCAGTCTTTCTTATCCAGCAATCAGGATGGGCTCCGGAACGACCGTGTGCGGGAAAAAGATGCATCGCTCACATGCAGGACATCCAGCCGATGCCCAATGTTACTGCAAATCGTCTCTTGAAGTACGCCAAGTCTCAGAAGATGTCATCACCTGCCGTATCCGCTCCCGCATCATTGCCTCAGCCTATGATTCAACTCACCGCCATCGCCACAACAACTACCACAGCCAACACGACCATCACGAAGACCACAGCATCAACCGCCTCGACACCCACTGGCACCACCGCTGCCTTACGGATAAAGCACCTAGATTCTAGCACCTAGCACCCGCAGTAACTGTGAGAGAAATTATAGACGCTCATATTTCCGCCATCATCACTTCAGACATTTCCGAATGTGCCAGCGATAATAAACGCATCTCAGCATTAATAGTTCATCTACCGCGACCAACCACCGTCAGTCGCGGGATCCGTACATTTTGCAGCAGAGGTGTGATCATTTGTGATACAGCAGAACATCAGTGGTACGATTCCTGGACACTTACTAATTATTAATTTATTTTTAAAATACTTTTCTTTTCATTTTAGATCAATTGAATCCTGTCCCTAGGATGACTACGGTTATCCGACACTTAAGTTACACAGCTGTGTCCCACACAAGATGAGCACTGTGGACTCTGGTGCTGTAGGAACGTTGTCTGCGACGTAAATAATACAACACACTGCAGTGCAATAATGTCATAATCCCGTCATGCAGTCTCAGCTATGCTGGGACTGCCTGATAAACTAACTTTTGAATTATTATTATTATGTTCTATGTTTCTTATTATTTTTCTTCCTGGCTTAGATGTCAGGATGGCTATGGGGTCAGCGAGAGCTGCCCGTTGTGGACCCACTATAACGGGCGGCAAATATATTTTTAATGAAGATACATGTTGCATACCTCTTTATTTACCCGGGGTGTGCAAGTAATTCGATCGTAATATTTTAGATACCCCGTAAGGGTATGTTACGTGAACATTATATATTTGATATACATATATTTTATGTTATATATCTTAAACTTAAATTGTGGTACATTGGAGCTTGGGTGTTCTCTGTGGAGATAATAATTATCCGCACCCACAGAGAACACCCATGCGAGCTATTGTTTAGGAATCTTTAGCTAAATAAAGTTGAAAGCACGCACCAAAATATTTAGAAAAAAAGAAAAAAAAGGAAAGGCCTGGAAAAATAATTCCAGGTAAAAAATTAAAGACTAAAAGTATGCCTCCTCTCTCCTCTTTGGCACCTCTATGTGCTCTGTCTCCTGAATACGTGTCTATTGTGTCACTACTCCTCTCCGGCCATGCACCTTCCCGGGAGGTTTATAATTCCTGCCTAGCATACGTCCATGCATCGATCCGCAATGCGTAATCGTTTGCCACGGATGTCAATCTAGGAGGGGGTGGTGTAGTTCGGATCGACCGAATGGGTACCGGCCATACCAGCCAAGCTGGTAATGCGCCGCCCATCCTGGATTCGTACCCTGAACACGCCCCCTGGGTAGAGCCATAAGCATATATGAGCCTATGAGAGAGATCGCGTTATAAAAACGACTAAGTTCGTTAAAGCGCATAGTGCGCATGCGCATGCATAAATGCTATTTTTGACAGAGCGCGTAGTTTACAACCAAGATAGGATGAAGCTTTTAGTGTACCGAGATGGTACAATGAGATCATTTTTAATTATCTGTTCCCGTCTAATCTGACATTAATCAAGACCAGAATTCGACGGGCTTTCCAAATCTGTAAACCGTTTCAAAAGTGGTTAAGAAATGGCTGAGTTATCCATGGAAAACCCCTTTGATTATCTTCAAAATATTGCCATGACATCATAACCACGTGTACGCAGAACTTCTAGAATGTTCTAGAACATTCGACCGCATTATTATTAGCTACGCGCTGATTGGCTGTTGTTCGACCGATGATTGGTTGGAGCCTGCGCCTGTGACGTCACGAGTAGTATAAAAGGAGATGAGATCCAGAGCTCGAGAGCATCCTCGACCAGGGGCCACATAGGTTGGGCATGTGTCAGCTACGATCAGCACGACAGGCATTATGCAGACCACTTTGCTTTCTGTCGGTTTCTCTCCCGTAGCCAGCAGTCATCCAACCCACCGCACTAAAGCAATTTTGTAACTCCCGTTGCCTGCAGGAGCATTTTTTTTAACTTTTTAGATATTGTTCATGAATATATCAAGAACTAATTCGGAACACGAACTTGCGGTGAGGCATTTCCCGGCCTGAAAATGTGATTCTACAGATGTAGAGGCAGCGATGTTCTTTGGTGGATGACTCGCCGGCCACGCAAAAAGGGGGTTACTTAACCGTCCCCGCACTGATGTCGTGCAGGTTTATCTAAACTTTTCGACTGCAGCAAGTAAAATTTTCCCGGTATGTCTTCAGAGCTGACTGACACCGCACCGTTAAGCTTTGTTATGTATCTTCATCCACATTTAACAACCCCCACTTATGATCGGGTTGTTGACAACTTCCTACCATACCATCGGTGTACAGGAACTTTCGTCACAGCAGTAATGTTATTGTATCTCTTGCTGACTACTCGTTAGACATTCTATATTGTGATTACATCCCTGAGATCGATCCGCTTCTGTCATGAGCTGCTTGCGGGAATTCTGTTTGCGGAAACCAGCCTGTGGGAACTTTCCAGCTTTCAGCGAATGTATCAACTCACGTCAACATAAGAGTGACGTATCAATTTCAGTAGCACGATAGCCCAAGTTTAAGAATGGCTACCGATTATTCAAGTAACTATACTTGACATTTTAATTATTCCATTAATTATATTTTTGATAATTATATCGTATCTGTATAAATGGTCCCGATGACTAAAAGGCACGGTAACGGTCTAAGGACCGCTAGTTATAATTTCTGCATCTGTTTATTATTATTCTTATTTTCTGTAAGGTGTTTTTGCCAACCGCACCCTTGTGGGTTCCTTAACCTGTACTATAGATATAATATTCTGATCATTTCACATTGTATTGATTGCTCTGGTTAGTTTATATATGACCAGTGTCCATCAGTTCATATGTTTTGTTTATTTGTAGAAAACATAGGACCGCAGTGCACGTAGGCAACACAAACAGCAACATTTATATATGCAGCACTTTCTCCCGCCACCATCAATTTTTAACTGAGGTCACTGTCCATGCTATAACTCTGTTTAGCCCGGCATGCTACCGACTAAAAACCTTTTCTATTCAGCTCGATAGGATAGGTTAAAATGATTAGAGACAATTTCTTCATTAGGAAACACATAGTGTATGCCTCTTTTCTGGTAGTTGCGATAATTTATCCCCACACTCCGGCAAGGTTGTGTGAGATTGGCCAAAATACCTAAAGGGCCTCATATTTCTAAGTTATTGTCTCTCTTACTATTGGGGTTTCCGAGCGGTGATGGCCAGGGTGTGGTGTCACACAGATTTCCCATGTATCTTCGGATACTCAGTAGTTAGCACATTTGCCAATGTAGGAAAGCACTGCGAAAACATGTCTTAATTATTATTTTCTTTAATCTGATGAACAATCCTCCCACATCGCGGGGCATAGCTGGGCAACTTGTGTTTAAACCTAACGACAGGTTAAAAGGTTAGTTCCATAGGACCTGGTGACGGGCGCGATGCACATCCCCACCGAATTCCGTAAAAATGTCTGGGCATGATATTCAAATCTGCCACGCCCTCATGGGAAGGACATGTACGGTGTGTATTCGTCTCTCTTACCCCCACCATTACGATAGATCAGTTGCCTAAAAATGCTTTTGTGAAAAGTAACCAATGTCCTGTGACGTGTTATGTGGTTATGGAGCGAGATGTCCGGATTCTTATCCAGTTCGAAGATCTTACTAAGTAACATGTATTCACGCTTTCTTCGGTATTAATGTCTTAGGGCACATGTTCTCAATGACAGACGTATCTAGAAGCTAGGTAGATGTCAGCTATTTGCGGCCTAAAATAATTCTTGTTTCTAAAACCTAAATACTAGGTTAAGCATAGAAGAAGGCCCACATAAATAAAAGCGGCAACTACTAATTCAGCACACTGAGAATGACATAAGACAGTGACGTGGGAATCCTTTGGGAATCGTTCGTCCCGTCTTCACGTAAAACAGCACGCACCCTTATAATCATAATCTCACTAGGTATGGTCTTTTCTTTACAGCATTTTGGTTAAATATTATGGGGGGTGGGGGTGTGCCCTTTTGACTACTACTCTTCTCCCGCTTTAGGCAGTGGCGATATTTTCCCATGACGGATGCCCGCGCGAGGCACTTGCCTCTCGCAAGGATTCAGTGACGACAGTCCATGCGAGGATAATACTCCTCACGGAAACTAGCACTAGTTGTAGTGCCGGCGTGGGGTACATGATTATCCGTCACTACAAAGATAATTTTCTTTCCTTTCAGCTTAGAGGTATAATAGCTTAAATTAAGTTAATTAGCTAAGTCTCGTGTATGGGAGCCTCCCTTGCGGGGATACCCCTGCGGACCTACGAGTCTGTGTGGTACCTCTGGGAGTCCCACATTTAAAAGTTCACCAGGCTGTCTCTATGTCTTGCATTTTCGTATGCTCGTTATTTTTATCTAGCATACGTGACGGTCTGTTTAGGTAAAACTATTTTATAGACTTATTCTAATTAGGTCACCAAATCAAATCTTGTAAGTCCATAGATCACGAAATTGCTATGGACAGGCATACTGGTGACACAAACTCTTGGGGTGAGACTGTTGTGTATAATGTTCGTGACGATGGTCGCATGGCCCCACCGGAATGATTGAGTTCCACCGGCCTTAGGAGCTGGTCTTTGATACCCATAGGGCAGATCGTACAGGATCCGTCACCCCAAGACCGGAAGCTAACCAGCATCATCATTCATCGTGCACGTGCGGTGCGGCGAGTCAACATCAGACACCGGAATGGCCCGACACTACCCCGCGAGCTACACATGCCAAGCTGGTTCAGTGTCTCACCGTGGTCCCCATTGCTACTGTAGAGAGACAGGATAGACTTATAGCTGATTTGCTTGCGGCGGAGTAGGCTGATCCAGAGCGCCATGATAGCTAGGCCTGACAGCACTCATAGAGCTGCCACGGGAAGCGGTGTCGTGTCGACTGGCTACAGTTTTGGGGTCGGAACGACTGTATGGCCTGAACTACGCGTAGGTGCGTTGATGTCAGTGTTGAAGTGGAGGTGGACACCGGAGGAACTCCCCTCGACTATCATGCTCTTATAGCCCCTGACTTGGAGGTCCTCGATCTTCACGATCATGTTGCTCGGAATCAACCGTAGGTGTGGTGAAATAGCAAAGTCAAGTTTACGACGGGCCTTCTGCAACCCCTGCTGGAACTTAGCAATAAGACTACTGTGGCCTGCCACGATGATCATATCCTCAACGAGACTGATGAACGTGGCCTGGACCTCTACTCCGCTGACACCATATATGGAATGCCGCGGCTGGGTCTGTGCTGTAAGGAGGCAGTAGCACAGGGTTTCCAGGGACTGGTTGATCCGAACGATCCCGGCTGGTGTGAGGCCTGATGTGGTGTGTGTGACAAAGTACTTCCACACATCTGGATAGTCATGCTGCAAGCCATTGATGTGCATATTTTACACCAGCGCTCCAAGGTCAGAGTCTGGATCGAACTCGGATCACTATACATAACCCCTAGACCGCTGTTGTCACCACCATGCCACCGATGGTCTGGGTGAGCGCAAAACTATCTCTGTAGTCTGCTGGCCACGGAGACCCTATGGCTGTTGAGCGTGGGTCGAAGTCGTTTGTATCAGGGAGGCTTGCCCCAGCTCATGGATGATTCGTCGCACCATGAAGTACACGTGGAATCTGAGACAGCTGGCGATGAGCACAGCTTCAGGAATACCGGCATAGGAGTGAAACAGGGTGGAACTTACTCCACATCCTGCCGTGGCACACTACACGGCAAAGTTCAGCTGCTGATTCCAGAATGAGAGGCTTGGAGCAGCCATCCAAGTATGAGCTTGCTTCGCATCATTGATGGTGACGGGGTGGTTGGTCAGCGGTTGTGGGTTGATGGAGAAGCTGGTTTGGGACCGTCCATCCACTGTGATGGAGAACGGTGTTAGCTCTGGTATATCATCCAGTAGACATCTCAGGCCAGTCAAGGGTGTAACCAGGAGGGGCGGTTAGCTCCGGATGACTGTCGTGGGGTTCAGTGGGAAGGCCATCTATGCTGGTGTTCTTAAAGCTACCGTACTACCGCTGGCGCCTTTGAGGTATTGCTGTCTCACTTTAGGTTTCTCCGTGCAGTACAGGGCTTGAACCTTCAATATATGGTGGTACTATTCATCAGTGACCTGGTCATCCTCGAGAGCTTTGCTGACAGACTCTTCGATAGTACGTAGCATACTCTGTGCCAGTGCCACGTACTTAGCATGCTTCTCCAGCCTCCTTGTGATCTGCCGCTGCCCCACCCGCAAAGCCCGTGGCCAAGACAGCGGCAAGACAGCGGCGGCTAGTGTCACGCCCACAGCGGGATGGCGACGATGGCACCCACCACTGTAGCGAGAGTGGCCAAAGTGGCCAACCCAGCAGTGGCTCCAATCACACCCACAGCAGTGGTTGTACGCGCGAGGACGTTATAGGCTGTCTTCTATCGCCTCTGCGTTCTGCTGCACTTTTCTGCCTCATGTACGATATTCTGCCTGATGGTATCTATCTGCTGGAGTCGCCAGCCGTGGATGGTGCCGCCCTCGTCAGCCGTCAGGGAGGGGTATAGTTCTGGTTGCTTCCGCCACTCTGATTTTGCCATAGTATATCTGGAGGATTAAACGGCATCACCTGCAGAATCTGCTCATGAGTCATAGAAGGGTTCATTTTGGAGAGCTCGGCGAACCATACCAGCTTGCTGGTGTCGAGACAGACGTCTCTGAGACAGTGGTCATCCAGGACTATGTCGGGTGCCAGTAGCTTTCTGAGACGTGACATCTGGAACTTCACCTTATGACCAAGATAGTAGGTCCACCGCTGGATGGCTTTCTTGGTCTTACGCTTATGCGCCATCTCCTCTTCCCACTGTATGACGTCTGGCTCATCCTCGTCTGTGACATCGTCGTATGTGAAGACATCTGGCTCATCATCGTCTGTCAAGACTCCTGCATCCCGCTTACTCTCCTCCAGGAGGGCATCCCAGGATTGGGACCTTTCACTGTTCTTTCGCCTCCTTGCCCTGCTCGAGTTCTGTTAATACCAGCTCTCCCGCTGTAGTCGCTCCCCTTCTTGTTGCAGTGCGAGCATCTGTTCGTTTAAGGCCTTTATCTGTGCAGGTGTCATGAAGAGGCAACCCAGTAGCTGGCTCTTCATCATCTCGGCAAAGGGCAGATAAGCCTGGTGTGATATCATGTTGTCATCAGGTCAATGAGTAGTACGAGTGTAAACTCTAAATGGGCGTCCGATATCCCATCCGTGCTGGCATATATTTATAATGGAGGGGCTGTCAAACAGGTGATTTGCAGGTGAGAACAGGCTAGGACTGATAGCTTTCCATAGGTTGTTGTTGGCACCTGGGAGATACTCTATCATGTCCCGGCTGACTTCTACCAGTGAGTTGCTGTGTGCACTGCCAGGAGGTTCATGTAGCACATCGGCGTGTATGTATGTTGTGCCCCACTAGGGCACCTCGAAGAGGACCCATTCTACACGGTACTGTACCATCCGTCTCCCCTCTAGAGAGGGTGAGATTACGTGTTCACCACCGGAGAGAAGCAGTCGGACAATCGGCATGGTTAAATCTCCTGTTTAAACCCCTCCTATGTGTCGAAGGAGCGCCTGGGTTGCAACAAAGATGGCCACAGGATCGTGTTTCGGTACGATTTCCCGAAGAGGAAGTACATCCTCGAGCCGTTGATTGAGCTCTCGGATACAGAGGTGGCAGACATCAGCACCCTAAATAACGATCTCAGCTTTCATCTGGTCAAACCCTATTCGAGCGGTGCCCGCTGATGACCCATGATGGTCTGCTATTAACCCTGGCAAAAATCCTGCAGTTCATATTTGAGAAGAATGAGGTGTGGTGCCACGCTTGACCTGGGGCGACTGGCAAACATGGTTGCCCATATATAGGCCTCCCACAGTCATTGACATAGAGGTTACTCCCCTCTCCACTGTTGTGAAAAAGGATGGGATAGTTTGAAAGCTCTACAATCTGGGATCATCCTTCCTCACCTACATAGGTGAAGGTGTCTCCCTGATGAGGGTTGTCACCGGATTGCGGTTACAGGTGGAAAGCTCCTACTGCGTCGTCCAGTCGATGGACCAGAAAAGTTGTTGACCTCCAGGAGGGCATCATACAGGTAGATGGTGTGTCACATGTCTCCAACGCCAAGGGTGCTGTTAAACTGCTTCAGCGAGTCGGACTCATTAGCACGCAATCGGATGAAGATTACTATCGATCCAGATGGAACATGGCTCGATCTGGTACAGCTATTTCTCGAGGGGTTCACTCTATTCAGTTTAACTCTTCATATATAGCCATGATTCTCACCATACTGCTCGTGCTGGCGTCTACAGCAGTGGCACAGTGCGCTGAGACTGCCATGATATTGGATGCCAAGTGGGCCCACTTCCGGGATGACCCCAAGTACAATCCTTTGGTCGACCCCTTGCGGAGAAACATTTACGACCGCTTTCACCCACGTGAAGAGATCGAGTCTGTCTGCCACTTCTATGGGGTGGAGAGGGTAGGCCGTGGCTGTCTGCTGGAGACCCCTGCTCAACACCAGATTCTCTGTGTAACATGTGAACATGCCAGAGTCTGCCGTGGTGCAAATGCTAATCACTTTAGCATCCTCCCAGGTGAGCGTTGTCAAGGTAGATGGAAGACACTATGGGTGGTCCCATCATGCCGATGCGACTCTGGCAGAGACTACGTGTTTGTCTGAGCCTACACAGAATAGAGAGAGAGAGGCCGGCCCTTCTGGGGTGGTTGATCACCAGGCGATCAGTGGTGCATATCACTGTGAAGGCTTGTCTCTACATGTGCGTGCAGACCCTATTATGTGTGGTAGAAGTAGTGTCGGAATTAAAATGATACTACCTCCCTCAACTGGTAGCCGGTCGACGATCCGTGGTGCCCCCACCGCCCTCTCAATCCCTGGGGGGCCTCCATCTAGAGGCATACACCAGCCACCTGTCTCAACAACACTGGGGGCCTCCATCTAGAGGCATACACCAACCACATGTCTTAACAACCTATGCCCCAGGGATTGAGAGGGCGGTGGGGGCCACGGATCGCTGAACGGCAACCAGTTGAGGGAGGTGGTATCATTTTAATTCCGACACTACTACTCCATTTGCAGTCTGAGGGAAGAAAATTTTTGAAGATGTATTACTGGAATGACTGGCTCTGTATTGGAGCCAGTCATTCCAATATGCAAATATTCAAAATAAACGCTTCTCTTGCCCTGCAAATTGATACTGTCTTAGGAGAAATTAGAATTGCGTTGACATTACACCTTTAATGAATGCCCATTTGCAGGACAGCAGAGTTGGGTTTTTTTATTGGTAAATTAACAAAAATAGATCCATGACAAATTTATTTTCCCTGAAAATTCTGAACCCTTAGCAAGCTAATTGATATTATTATAATGTTAAGTACTTTGAGGCCCTGTTGATATCAAAGAGGGTA
The DNA here is from genome assembly GCA_034401795.1 of Chaetoderma sp. LZ-2023a. Taxonomy (NCBI): domain Eukaryota; kingdom Metazoa; phylum Mollusca; class Caudofoveata; order Chaetodermatida; family Chaetodermatidae; genus Chaetoderma; species Chaetoderma sp. LZ-2023a. Next base: position 57,217,210 of record CM067365.1, read on the forward strand.
AATAATGGTTAGAGAATAGTTTAGAGGCATTATTGTGCCTGATGACATCAATGACTATCAGGTTGTCATGTAGCGCATTATACCCATTATATGTGAAGCCAATTAACATTTACATACTTGATAAATCCATGGGACAATTAGCAGTCTTCACTGTATCACCCACACCAGATATAATTTTATAACAAGGAGATATGAGATATAACCAGTCTAGCCACCCGGCAATTATTCTCAGTTCATAATCGTAATCATAAGTTGTGGATAATAATGGAATAACCTGCTCATTTTACGTCGAAGCTAGTCTTTATCTCCTGACATTCTGCCGTACCAGTCACCAAATCGCAGTATACATTGTAATCTAAGCTGCTAAGATCTCCCGGTGCCCCATCCAATACAGCTCACAAATAACTTTGTCGAATATTGCGAAATAATTGGATTGAAAGACTTAAGCAGTACTGTCTTCCAATCCAATAATCTTCAACAGTTTCAACATAACATTCTAATCGTGTGGGCAATCATATTAACCACTATGCCTCTGGATCTTCTTTTGGTTTTGGAAACATATAATCTACCCTTGTTTTATCAGTGATAATTACTCCAGCAGCAAAAATCACAACATACATTAGCTGTAAATCACCACATCAATCATGCGCTGAATGGATGCATCTGAAGCAGTTATTTTTGCCCGATTCCCGTAAAGAGTTTCGATTTGACGGACATAGTATTGCTCATCTCCTTTTAGTGCCCACACGAAGGCTATTCATTGTTCATTCGCGCACCATTTACACCCGTGCTGTGTTACCTACTGCTTTAGAAATCAAGGCTAGACTGGATTTGGTTTACTCAGAGTATTCACAAGTTCAAGCTCTACCCCTCTAGTACATCAGGTCCATTGTAAATAGTGCGTGCATGCGTGCGTGTGTGCGTGTGTGCGTATGTGCGTGCGTTTATGGAGCAGTACTGTAAGATACTGATCTGAATTTGCGCAAGTCTTAACACATGTAAAGAAGTTGGCGTGCAAGCGGATTTCTAGACATCCCCTGATACGGATAAAAAGATCCGTAGCCGTATCTAATGAAAGTCTGTATTTATGGCTATATCGTACATAGCTACTTCGATTTGGCTCAAATTTAAACACAAGAAATGGTATGGTCGTGCACTTGGATTGCAGAACCTTTTGCACCATCCGGAAAATCCAAAAAAAATAAGGGAAATCAAAAATCGTTTGCGATGTGACAAAAGTCAAGGGTCTCTAATCCGTGATTGCTCTTGTTTGAAATTGATATCCTTTACTGTAAGCAACGTCATGCTGCCACTTAACAGTCAGTGGTCACAGTTAATTTGAATATTCGGCTTCCTTGTTAAGTTAGCATGGGCTTTTCTTGCAATATCCAAAATAAATCTCCCCAAAAATTACACACTGAGTGCACAATATTTAGTAGATTTGCTTAGGATATAAGTACATATCAGAAATAGCTCAGTATATTATACTTTGTTAGCACGATATATATCCAAATATGAAAATCAGCAGTTTTAAGGAAATTTATCCCGCCGATCGAAATATACCAAATTCGATACGTTCTGAAAAATATAAAGTCGAATTATGTGAAAGCTATATCTAGTCACATGATATTTTGAACTGTTTGATTTGGTAAAGACAGTGCGATTATTATTATTATTATTATTATTATTATTATTATTATTATTATTATTGTTATTATTATTATTATTATTATTATTATTATTATTATTATTTTTATTATTATTATTATTGTTATCGTCTAGTAGTTTATGACCATCCATCAAACAATTTCACGGACGTTTTACAAGGACCCTTAGAAACAATTCCTACTCCGGCCTTATTATCAGCGGATTCCTGGACACCAATTGTCAGCATTGTTGAATCTTACTTGAAACAAATTACAAATAGTGGCAGGCAGCACCACGGACCATATTGATTGGGAAATCCTTTCCAACCCTTACACCTCTGATGTCAACTGTTTTTTAATTGTCAACTTAAAGTAAAAGATGAAAAGTAGACAGCAACATCTTCCACCAAAATTGTTGAAAATGTAGACTAGTTTATTCGCCATACGGTAAAAGATAGAATAGTGGCACCAGTGTGCTAAGGGCTAACACAGCTAAGGTGGCAGAATATCACCAGGACTGTTCCGAACTATTGAACATTACATGTCTGACACAAAGCACCGCTGTCCAAGATAGAGGGCCAGCGCGATGATTCTGACTGAATTCGTCAAATCATCGAATTAACGACTCTAGTTCAACCGAGTACACATCACTTAGTCGTTATACAATGACAATGATCTCACACGCATGCAATTATCCATAAATACGCAGGAGGCACGACAACCACGTTGATGAACAAACTCAAGATTGAAATCCACAGTGTGTTTCTTACTTCCAAGGTCGTGGTATTGTCTAGCCGAAAATGCTCTTATATTTACACTTGGATTCCCAGAAGCAGTTAATTCTACGAAACTCGCTAAAGAAAGTGTATAACACCCATAATCTCAACACTTGTAATTTGAATGCAAATGCGTTTTCGGACCAATGGTCTGCCGATTTGCGTAAAAGTTTAACACAATTTTAATGGTGTCACTTCTTTCTACTGTCTAGAATTCACTGCTGCGGCGACAGCATCTGATAAAATAAATCTAATAACAGTTCTCTCACCTCGACGGTCAGGTGGCGAATGAGCAATATATGTTTTAACTGTCTCACTGCTTCAAACTACCAGACGATAATTTCAATGGACAATATCTCAGGAGCTGCAGACTATTTTGAAAACTAATCGACTCACGATTGTTGGTGGCTAAGCCAGCAACAACTTTCAGTCAAATTGTATTCAAAATATTCAGCATATCCAGTCAACGGGCACACATGTAATTGCTTGGTATTGTCTGTCTGCTGCGCACTAACAATAAGATCGGATTCTGGATGTCGCTCTCACATCTTTGTATCTTAAAACAAGATGCAGTTACTTACATAAACGTACGTTGAAAGATTCCCATACACAATGCTAGAATGCATTCAGCAGATCTACCACCCTAAATAAAATCACTTGGTAAAGCTTTTATCCTTAACTTAAGTTGTAGCTAACGCATTTTCTAAGTCTAACCACGGCGACTAAGTCAGTCATTCCTTCGGCGATCAGGATGTCAACATTATCAAGCAATATTGAAGATGGCCACTGCAGGTTTAATACATAATACCCTTCTCTAGATTATTAATGTATATTAAATGATAAGCAGACTTGGTTCCATCAGAACAATGACAGTATCATGTCACAGCCACAGCTTATCTCCTCCATGTAGATCCTGATATACGTTTTAGCTATGAACGAGTACATTGCTAACGAGCTTTGAGCACAATAACAAATAAACATTCTCTGACTGATTTTTCTGTTGATAATTATTTTCTAACATGAGCTTTCAGGGACATGGCTCATCAACACCGTCTTAATTTGAGTGTTGGGTGGCTCAGCCGCTCCGGATTCATCAGCATGTGTTAATAATCACGATCATGTGATGTAGTGTAGGACATTCAGCAATGCACACACGTCTCTGATGAATGTGAGATTAAATCAGTATAAAAATGCAAACTTCAGTACCTTTCAGTACGATAATGCTAAATCAAAGTACGTTCCAGAAACGTGTCTCTTAAAAAAATAATTTCTGAGGATACATATTCGATGTGTTTCCGACGATATATACGGTAATACAGTTTGCTGAATTGTTTGAACAGTGGCTGAATGGTCAACAAACGTGTGGTTTTAGCTTCCGGCTTAAGTGTTCATAATAGGGATGCATAAAAGTGATATCTGACACAGAAGACCAGCCGTTTTCGTAACATGTTGGCATAGCTGTCATGAAATCTGGTTACTATATCTGGTCAGGTTTATAATGGACCTTTCCAAGTTTATCCCTCCATCATATGTATGACGTCATATGTGACTATGTTACGTGTATAATGACGTCATATCCATTACGTCATAAATGACTTGATATAGTCCGTCTTTTGCCCTTAATAGTCCGACACGTTGTACGAATTGTATGTCTTTACCATTTAATAAACATTATGTTGAATAGTTTGAAACTAATTTAACTGGACGCTGTTGCTGCCGTAGGCAGCAGCAGCGCCCAGTAAAATTAGTTTCAAAATATTTAACAGCTTACATGTCAATTTTGCTGAAAATATATGGTCACGGAGTTTAGCGATCGATCGACCCCAACACGAGAACAGTGTGGACAGAGCTTAGCTCGTGATGGGCGGCGCATAGCTGAAACTGTAAAGGTCCATTCTTGTACACCATGGTCCATTGTGTTGCTATTGTACTGCTGAAATAAGCATCTTCTTCTGCTTCTTTTCGTTCGCTGATCAAACCGCCAGTCCTGTAAGTGGCTATCGACATGATCATAAGCTGAAATAAGCATTATGACCAACACTAAACCAGCAACAATTTTCAACTGAAATGATGAAGCCAATCTGTCAATAAACTATATGATGTCATAGTAAATTACGTAGCATGTAGGCTGGCATCATAATCAACTACGTAACGAATGGTATAGCTAAGTACCTTAGGAATATTTAAAAGTCCATCAGTTGTAGGAATTGTATGTCTTTACTATTTAATAAATATTATACTGGATATTTGGACACTAATTTGACTGGGCGCCTATGGCAGCAACAGCACTTTGACAAATTAGTTTTACAATATTCAACAGCTTACATGCATTGTTTTGTTTTTTTAAAGTGAGATTCAGGGAGTTCGGGGTTCTATCAATCCGAACACTGGCTAAGCTTGGGTGGGCAGAGATTATCTAGAGATGGGTGGGCATCACTCGTGTCCGGTTCGAGTCAAATTAGTTTCCAAATATCCAACAGAATGTTTATTAAATTGTAAAGACATACAATTCGTACAACTGGTGGACCCTTAACTATTCCTCACGTACTTAGCTACTTCAGTCATTACGTAGTTGATTATGATGCCTGTCCATAAATTATGGAAATACGACTCCAGTCGGAAAAGTGTAATTTATTTTGTCAGTCATAAAACAACACCCTATAGCTGTATCCATTCATCCATTTCGGCTTTAAGACCAGGTGTTGAACATATTCGAGGTTTCTTAAAGTTCTCATCTATTCTTAAAAGATACATATCCTAGCTAAAAGTATGACTATGTGTTACTGTATGAAAAACTTTAACTAACTAGAACTGTGGCCGCCATTTTAGATAGATATTTGCTGGCGCCATTATTTCAGACTCTATTGTCTTCGCCGGTGCGCAATTGTTCGTATAAAACCATTCTCATAATGCTAATGCTAATCATTCTTCTGCTGGCTTCCAAGGTGAGCGCATAGATATGTATAGCATAGTTCAATACCAGTTGTGTATATTTCCTATGGCACAAGTAACAAAAAATATATTTATGACAAGTTTACTGAAAACTGTCGCTGCCTATAGTAGGGACATCATTCCGTCAAATTGCTGTCAATATAATCGGCGGATAATACAAATGTCACTAGACAAATATTTGATAAGACTTTTGCTGAAAATCGTTGACGCAAATAATCAGCAGCATAATCAGCAGACTTCATGCTTGTTTGCGAGCACGTGCATACACAATTAGTTAGGCCCATATCGTATGCGTATTTCAGAGTGAAATATGTTCACAAAGATCAAGCAGTCCACTAGCACGTGCACGATCACCTCTGACATGCCTACCGTGAATAGAATATGCTTATCTCCTGATTGGTAATGAAGTGAACATAATTATCGAGCATATCTGAGACTGGGTCTCGATTCCGTATATTATATACGCCTAACCTATTGTGTATGCATTTGTTAGCTAACAAAAAAGAAAGCCCGCTGATTATTCTGAGAAAGAATTGACAACGCTGTTGCTGCCTGAGTAAGAAATGTCTGTCAATAAAGTTGCTATAAATATCTTCTTGCACCATTGACTGCCCTGCTGATTATTTTGAGAAAAATTGGATTGAAAGTTGTTTCATCAACGATTTTCAGCCAAATCGTTATCAAAGCTGTGCCTTGTGACAATTGCATTATCAGCTGATTATTTTGACACCAATTTGCCAGGAAAGTTGACTAGCATTAGAATTACGAGAATGGTTTTATTCGAACAATTGCTCAGCGGCTAAGACAATAGAGTCTAAAATAATGGCACCCGCAAATATGTATCTAAAATAACGTCTACAGTTCTAGTTAGTTAGTAACAAATACGCCTAAATGTAACTAGAGACCTTTAAGCAATTGAACGTAAGCACATACTATGAACATGTGGATACAAGCGCATTCTTAACACGGCGTCGTCAAATGGTAAAGGAATTGGATTTTCTGGATTCTCCGGATTTTTGGGATTTTATTCATTTTTCAGAATCACCAAGGAAGCCGTAAAACCATTATATTGCACGACCTCGCCATTCTTTCGTATGACAATCTGCGTCAAAATCGGACCCTTGGTTTCCGAGATATCAATAGATCTAGGATTCGATCGGATCAGGAGACGGGCTATTTATCCGGATCACAATAATCCTCTTTTACGATGAAATCGTTTGTTGCGCTATATCAGAGCGCTGGTTTTTTGAGACATAGTTTCGGATGGACATACAGACAGGCAGACAGACGGACGGACGGACGGCCGGACAGACGGGCTGGCGGACGGGCGGGCTGGCGGGTAGGCGGACGGGTGGGCGGGCGAGCGGGTGGGCGAAGGAACGGACGGACGGACGGACGTGCTGATTGAGGGACGGGTGAGCGAACGGCCGGCAGGTAAGTAGCCAAATAGGCAGTCAGACAAATAAACAAGCAGGCGGTCGGTCGGGTGTGGTTGAGATGGGTGGGCAGACGGGCAGGCAGGCAGGCTGGTAGGAAGTAAGGCAGGTAGGTACACATGAAACTCAATAAGGTAAGACACCAATTTTAAGAGTAAATATGTTAAATATATATTAAATCTATTTTGAATCCTGCGGTTCTACATCTGTCGTTGGTAAGCTACTTATCTGTTATTAAGAACTATGTATGACGTCTATAAGTCTAGGCGAATGCTAATTTCGTTCTCAGCTTGATTTCGAGGATGTTCGTTTATTCTGTCAGTTTACTAGTTATCTGTCACATGCATATGTGTCTGTATAGACGATCTGAGGCAGAACCAGTCCTTGCACTATCAATTACATGGGTCACAGTACAGGTATGGGTATGCAAGGTATATAGGTTTTACCGACTAATAAATGCAAATTATTACGCCTTTCCAAAAAGGATGAAACTGTCGCACAAACACGGCCAACAAACATAACCCGTACAGATAACATTCGAAAACAAAGTGAAATTGTGAACGATAAAATGGTTAATATGAAAATAGCTTGCCTGACATAAAGAAAAGAGGGAAGGAAGACGAGAGAGAGAGAGAGGGGGGATGTAGGGAGCGAGGATGGAGGGAGGGAGGGAGGGAAGGAGAGAGGAATGAATGAAGGAAGGAGGGAACAAAGAGAAGACAATGAAATAAACAAACAAAGGGAGAAAAAGAGAAAGAAAGAGGGAAAGAGAAAGAAGGAAAAAAGAAAGAGGGAAAGGAAATAATGAAGGAATGAAGGAAGGAGAAAGAGGTCAATGAACATCGAATGAGCGAGGGAGAGAGAGAGAGAGAGAGAGAGAGAGAGAGAGATAGCAAGAAATGAAGAAAGAAAGAAAAACAGGAAGGAAGGGAGGAGGGAAGGAAGGAGGAGGGCGAATGAGAAGAAAAAGAAAGGATAAATGGATAAATAAATAAATAAATACAAAAAATAAAAAATAAATAAATGAATGAATGAATGAATGAATGAATGAATGAATGAATGAATGAATGCATGAATGAATGAATGAATGAATGAATGGATAGATGGATGAATGAATGAATGATTGAATGAATGAATGAATGCATTAATTAATAATCAATTGATTAATTAATTAATCAATGATAAATAAATACATAATGAAAAAAGAATGGAGGTATGGAGGGAAGAAGGGGAGGAAGGAAGGAAGGAAGAAAGAACAATGGAAAATCTGAAAGAAAGAATGAAACGCGGGCAGGAAGAAGGAAAGACAGAAGGAAAACAGCCAGAATGAAAGAAAGGGCGAGAGGGAGAGAGATGAGGAAAGGCATGAAGGAAGAAGAAGGAGAGGAAAGAGAAAGAAAGGAAGAAGGAAAGAAAGATAGGAATACAGATGGAAAGAAAGAAAGAAGGAAATAAAGAACGCGGGAAAGGAAATAAGGACGTAATGTGAAGGAAAGAAAGAAAGAAAGAAAGAAACAAATAAAGGGAGGAAGGAAGAAATAAATAAAGAAGGTCAAATCGAATGGATGAACGAACGAAAGAACGAAAGAGAGAGAGAGAGAGAAAGAGAGAGAGAGAGAGAGAGAGAGAGAGAGAGAGAGCGAAAAAAGAGTTAATATAATATAAGTAAATATAAGCTAATATGTAATAAATAGGCTAAATCTTGTAATGGGCTAACACCCCGCTGTCTCTGTCGGAACCTTGTCTGATGGCGTTGAGTTTCTGTATGCATTTATGTTCAGTAATCTGGCATGAGAGTTGGTGCCAGGCTCATGATTGGATGTAGGAAGTCTGCTGTTGATGAGGCGGTGCTAAAGGTTGGGTGGTATTCGGAAGGCATGGATATGTCTGTCAGAGAAGATGTTCTTGAGTTTTTCATCTTCTGATAAGATTGCCTGTATGTCATTGATGCTTTTTTTAGAGGTTTGAGATGTGGACTGTATGTGGCGATTAGAGGGCTCGTGTTTGTGTCGGAATGGCTCTTGCATTGTAGTAGCTGATTTCTTAGTCTAGTCTATGCTTGACCCGTCCTGTCTGGTCGTCTATGACACGTGACTTGTACTTAAGACTGATGAATGCATATCGCAGGTTTTGTAGGTGGGTGTCACGGTAAGCAGGATTTGCAAATGTTCAGTTGTACCTTAGGGCGTGGCTTTTTACGATAGGCCGAGTAGTGTGACCATGAGGGAAGCTGTTGTCATGGATATAGGTGAACTTGTCTTTTGGGTTTCTGCAGATTGAAGTTTCAAGGTGGGTCTCAACAGGTCTTCACTGTGGTATCAAGAAAGTGTTTATTGTCGGTGGAGTATTCCATAGTTAAGTTGATACTTCTTTGGCTGTTGTTCGAGGCTGCGTGAAAGTCTTGTACAGTGGAGAGTTCATGATTCAGACGATGAATATGTCATATATGATTCGTAGGTATATTAATGGCTTGTGGACGCTGCTATTGAGAAATTCTTCTAGTCTGGCCATAAAGATGTTAGCATATTGGGGAACCATTTTGTCCCCATAGCGGTTCCACTTATCTGGAGGTAGAGTGTATCCTGGAAACTGAAGTAATTATGTGCTAGCACAAACACGGCAAGCTTCAGGACTGTTTCTGTGCTGAAGTTATTAGGTAATGTTTTTCGGATTTCCTGGACACCTGATGTTGGAATACAGCGACTCGAGGTCCATGGTGGCAAGTATGGTATTACTGGGAATGTTGTTTATGTTTATTAAGAAAGCCTCTGACGTCATGGATATAGCTCTCAGCTCTGATGGCATATAGTTGCAGACCTCGTCGATGTATCCTCACATGTTTCTGCTACTGTCCCTATGCAGGGTGCAATGGTCTCCCAAGATGTCCTGGCGTGCATATCTTAGGCAATAGGTGGAAGGTTCTGGGATGTTGATCTGAAAGTATCTTCAAGTCTAGATAGTATATCGGGAGGAGATGAGCTGATGAAGTTTTAAGCTCTTTTTGGATTCTGCTCGTTGATCATCCTAAAGAGCCTGGTAGTGGTTAGAATTGGTGTGTTGTCTTTCTGCTTCAGCTATGTAGTCGGACGTGTCCAAGACGACAGTGGCGTCTCCTTTGTCAGCTGGTTTGATGACGATGTTGGCATTGATGTTGAGGAGCTCTATGGCTTGGCGTTCAACCAGGCTACGGTTCCGTTCTTCTTAAGGCATCCATGTAGATAATGACTCCTTGGCTTTAGTTTTTCTGACTGGTTTGGCACTATTGGTGTCGTTCGCCTCATCGGGTTGGTAGAAGAATTCCTTCAGTCATAGTCTTCTGAAATATGCTTCTAAGTCATACATAGTTGGATTTTGTCGAGCGCCTGAGAAGGATAGAAGAACGAGGCTACCCACTCACCCACCCACCCACCCCAAACCACCCGGATAGTACATCAATTTCAGGTCCCGTGAGCTCATGGTCGGAAAGATTGACAACATTCGCTGATGTGGCACCCATGGCGGCGGCATCTGGTCTGTCAAGAGTGGCAGCTGTGGTAGAAATCTATGGAATGGAGTGACTTACAGTGACGGAGCTGGTAGACACGGCTAATGAACACTGATCTGGAGTGGCTGACAACAACTGCCATCGATTCAATAGGACAGAATCGGACTCCTAGCTGGAGCAGTCTGGACTGGCTGGACTGGTAGAGGTGTGTGGCTTGGGTAGATATGTTGTAGCCGCTCTGGCAGAGATGTCTGTAGCAGATAGGTAAAGAGAATCGAGATGGACAGTGTCGTCCCTGGCAGAGGTGTCGAGAGCAGATTCAAAGAGATGTTCTTGGTTGGTGGTGTCATCTATGATAGAGGTATCGGGAGCAGATAGACATAGATTTTCTTGGCTAAACGTGCAATCTCTACCGAAGATGTCTGTTGTAGTGAGGTAGAGATTATCATGGTTGGCAGTACCATCTGAAGTGGCACGACGTGCTGTAGAGTCAGTGGTTGATATGAACTAGTAACAGAAAATCGTTCTCTTTCTTGTCTTTCAATGTGGCGAGACGTGTCTGCCATAAATGGTTAGCGTTTCTTTAGGTATCTTCGATCGTGGTGGCCATGGCCTATGGGTGGTACGGGAGTCTGGAGTTGTGGTAAGTGACAGCTGTGGTGAGCTGGTCTTGCCTGCTGTACAAGATGGTGAGTGTGTGGTTAGGTAGCTTTCTAAACAGCTGCTGACAGATCTGTTGAGAGTATCCAGTGCGGTAATTGGGCATTAGCGGGTTCTTCACTGGGCCTTTAGGTATGAAGTTTTTTCGTTAATCACGAATTCAGCTATTACTGTACATACATGATTGACCTCTGCATTTGAGTTGTATTGCTCTTTGTATATAAAATCTGTACATGTTCCACTCGATACGTCCTGAAGCACATTTATGTGCGAAAACTTGTTAAAATCAATCGAATTAGTCTACAAAAGGTACCACTTCTAATCGTTTTTATCTTACCAAGAATAACACTGATCCTCTCTCCGGCAATCTCTCAGATAGTTAGCTCCACATTTTGCATACTAATAGCCTGGATGTTGGACACTTATATAATAAATACCAGCTTATTATACTTCACATCGAAATCAAAATACACCCAAACCTGCTGGAGCAACCACTTGCACTTTGAACCAATACTATGGTGGTTCTTAAAGACTGTGCCCTACTGACCACATGTATTAAACAACCCATCTGCTGGCTCCAAATGAGGCATGTTATAGCAGCGTATGCATTTTAAGCGACTCTGTCTAGATAGTGGTTAATTGTCTGTGCTCAGTGTGTTGGTCCCCCAAGACAGGTTATATCTGTCCAATTTCCACTCTGCGATACTGGTATGCTAGGTCAGTATATTATGCTATTATTATGATAGGCCAGTGGGCAAGGCCGGGAGAGCATAGATGTATGTTAGACTAATAGCCTATGCTAGTATGTAGGTCATGAGACCAGGTCAGGTTAGTAGACTAGATACGATATTAGACAAGATGGTGATGTTAGTAGGTTAGTCCGGTAAGCGTTGTAGAATAGACTAATAGGCTAGACTACTATGTTAGGCTAGTACGAGGAAGCTATTCAGTATGCTAGCAGACAATGCTATTAGGTTATCTCAGTAGGCTAGACCAGTAGGCCATGTTGTTTAGCCAGTCATATAGTAGGTTAAGCATGTCGGCTAGTTCGACCAGCGGGGTAGTCAGTAGGGCATGTCAGGCTATGAGTATAACCCTACGAATAGACTAGGCAGCCTTATATCGTATGCTATGCTGGTAGCCTAGGCCAATAGGTTATTAGACGAGGATAATATGTTACTGATTTAGGTTGGTAGGCTAGGCGTGTAGGCTAGGTTATGGTAGTCTATGAGCTATGCTAGTCGGCTATGCTAGTAGGCTAGGCTAGTAGGTTAAGTTGGTAGGCTAGGCTACCTTTCCAGAGTATCCATCCATCATCTGACCTCGTAGACGTCATACTCAGTTCAGCGCGTGTATGATGACGTCATACTCATTACGTCACAAAGGGTTCCATATACACCGTCACCAAATCTCAAATGGTCCGACACATTGTATGAATTGCATGGCTTTGTAATTCTTTGCTATTTAATAAACATGCTGTTGAATATTTTGAAACTAATTTGCCTTAGGCAGCAACGGTACCCAGTCAAATTAGTTTCAAAATATTCAACAGCTTACCTATGCGTTTTTTTGGAAATTGATAGTCAGGGTGTTCAGAGATCGATCGATCCCAACACGAGCGAGGTGTGGGTGGACGTTAGCTAGAGATGGGCGGGGCATAGCTGAAACCGGAACGGTCCATTGGTTGGTATGTGTGGTTTTGATTAGAGGTATCCTATAGTAACGGGGTGTGCATGAGTAGAGTAGTAATTGGTGTATGGGATTGCTCTGGATAGGTACGGTTTGGGTAGCTAAGGCTATATTGGCGCGGAAGTTATGGGTGTTGGTGTATCATTTTAAAACTGTAGCGTGGATCGACCTGTTGAGTACTGGCCGTCCCATCCAAGCTGGGTACGGGCCCCCATCCCGGATTCGGTCCTATTAGCACGCCCCCCTGGGTAGAGCAATAAGCATGTATGAGCCTATGAGAGAGATTTCGTTAAAACGCGTAGCGCGCATGCGCGCACGTGTCGCTGTGTTAACAGAGCGCATATAACACGTACCGAGCGTGTGCTTTGAAATTCTTAATAATTAACCGTTCTCGTTAACCCTGGGATTAATCAAGACCAAAATTCAACGGGGTTTTCAAATATGTAAACTGTTTTAAAATCGGTCCAGAAATGGCTGAGTTATCGCCGTTTTCCCCTTTCAGAATATACTCGAAATATAGAAATAACGTCGTAAATACGTATATATACGTATCTAGATAATACGTGATTTGTGTGCACGTGACCCCTGACGTCATATTACGCATTTATATATATATATATATATATATATATATATATATATATATATATATATATATATATATATATATATATATATATTGCAATAATTAGATAATCGTGTACACGTCACGAGTTTCTAGCCCGCTGATTCGTTGGTTCAGCTAATTTTGATTGGCTGAGGCAGCCAGTCCTGCCGTTTCAGCGAGTATAAAAAGGGATGATTTCAGTAAATCAGGAGCATCGTCTGCCAGGGGCCGAACAGTCGGGATCTGCCTGCAGCGCCCACCCCACCGGCAATTCAGCTATTACGCATTCACCTCTTTTTCGGCTGGTTTCTCTCCCGTGGTACCACAGCAGTTTCCCACCCACCGCAACCTACATTTTGTAAGCTCCCGGACGTTCGTTCGGGGGCAGTATTCGAACTTTAAATAATATTGTTCACATCTAATTAAGAACCAACAAGGAGCAATATTGCGGTGGCGCCTTCTACCGCCTAAGAATGTGATTCTACAGATGTAGAGGCAGCGATGTTCTTTGGTGGATGACTAACCGGACCTGCCGGCCACGCCAACATGTGGGTAATCAACCACCACACTGCATCTCGTGTGCGTCTCTTTTAACTTTGTGACCGCAGCAAGTAAACTTTGCCTCGTACGTCTTAAGAGCTACCTGCCGTACCCAACACCGTTGAGCTTAGTTATGTATCTGCAACAGTATTCAACAAGCCCCCTGATAAAGGGTTGTTTCATCTCACCGTCATGGAACGGAACTTTTCGCATCAGTAATGACATCTTAGAACTTACTAAACGTTCGTTAGACATTCTTATATTGTGATTACCATCCTGAATTCGCATCACTCCCATCCTGGATCAGCATGCAGGAATCCTGTCTGCAGGAATCTACATGCGGAAACTTTCCACCTTTCAGAGAACGTGTCAACTCACGTCACTCCAATGGTGACGTATCAATTTCAGCAACATGATAGCCCATCCTTAAGAATGTCTACCGAGTATTCAAGTAACTTTTTATAACATTCTCAATTCATCTGTTAATTAAAACTTTAATGATTGTATTTTATCTTTGTAAACAGCCCCGATGACTAAAAGGCACAGTAACGGTCTTAGGACCGCTAGTTATAATTTCTTTATCTGTTCATAGTTATTTTTATTTTACTGTAAGGTGTTTTCACTAACCGCACCCTAATAGGTCTATCGACCTGTGTTACTATTATTATTCTGATCATTTCACATTGTTATTACCTGTATTTGGTTAGTTTAGTATATGGCTAGTAGCCATCCGTTGATATGCTTTGCTTATTAGCATTTAGGAAATACTATACAGCAACATTATATACAGATCATTTTCTCCGACCACCAACACGTTTCACTAAGGTCGATGTCCGTGCTATAACTTTGTTTAGCCCAGCATGCCACTGACTACACCTGACTATTCAGCTCGATAAGATAGGTTTAATATGATTAGAGACAATTTCTTCATTAGGAGACATGTAGTGTACGCCTCTTTTCGGAGTGTTGCGGTAATCTACCCCGCACTCTGGCAAGTTTGTGTAAAATTTGCCAACTTACCTATAAGGCCTCACATGTATAAAGTTATTGTCTCTCTTCATGTTTCCCTAAGCCTTATGGCTTCTTAATTGTTTCGATATCCTTATCCGCACCATGGACTGATCCGATCCTGGGAAACTATTGGGGTTTCTGAGCGGTGATGGCCAAGGTGTGGTGTCACACGCACCTTCTGTGTATCTTCTGATACCTAGTAGTTAATTATCCTTGCCAATGTAGGAAGCACGTGTACTATATGAAAGTAAAGGCGTTTCTGTAATGGCCACTAGATGACATATGGTGGAGACCGGCAAGTGCGGGAGTGTGTGGGGTGGGTGGGGTGCGGGACGGGGGGGGGGGGGGGTGGGTGGGGGGGGGGGGGTGCTGGTGTTACGCGCGTTCTAGCTATTTGTGGCAGTTCCTGTAAGCCTAAGTTATTCCAAGTAAGCTGTAGTCTAATGAGTGCAGATAGTGGTGGAAAAAGCTGCATATCGCTATCCTAATTTATTAGGTTACGGTCTGAATAAGAGGAAAGGATTGATATACTTTTAGAGTGATCGGGTGGCCTCATATTAAAATGTGCACTTAGGAAGCAGCCATTTGCAATAAATAGTGGTACACCTAGCCTGTGCAACAGCGTAAGGGAGTGATATATATCGCTACATAGAGCTACGCAGTAAAGCGGTTATGTTATAATAAAAGTGAAATGGTTATTGTGTACAATAAAATAGATCCTAACAAAAGTCTTATCGAAAAAGCAAGTTCCCAGTTTTCGGTTTCCAAATGATTTAGCAGGTCATAAGTTCAGAACACATAAGAAGCGGTAGGAGATCCATAAGCAAAACATTTAACACTTTGAATTTAAAATGTAATATGTATGTGGTTGGCGAATCAACAAAGTGACATTTAACATTTAATATTTAAGAACGGATTTCAGTCCATTCCGTGAAGTGGCTATACAGGGCATAGCTCAGGAGATGAAACAGCAAAGGTGAATATCAAACACAGTTTAATAAAACACAGTTCATAAAAACAACACCGGTAACAATGAAGAGGCAGCGGCGGTTGTAGTGATGCGGCTAAACTATAATAATGAAGATGAAAGTGATGTGGTGACGAAGTTCTATTTTACAATTCGAGATGCCTATGGATTGCTAAGCTGATTGGTTTTGCTGTCGCATCCTAAAGATATTACACACTAGTATGCAGACAGCTGTGTGATTCAGGAGCCATCACTATGTCACGTTCTAGTTCTAGCACAGCTTGTTCAAGATGATAACTGTATCTTAGATCGTCTGTATGAGTTTTAGAGGGATCGGTTGTCCGACTGATTTAGAATGGTCGGCTGATTGGTTGATACCAGCAGTCGGCTGCCTGAGTTACTGATGGTCCGCCATATAGCGTTTTGACCGGAGGAGCCTGAGCTGATGGCAACATGACCTTCCCCGGTATGGGCGTTCTTATTTTTCAGTTGTTTTGTTAATCTGTTGATGCCTCAGCGGACTATCTCAAACTGACAGACCCGGATACATCCAGAGTTCAACATATCTTTAGGCATGCAGTAGCAGCATCGGCTTAGTGTGTGTTAGCTGAATGGCTTTAGGCTGAATTAGGCTTACGAAGCAGGCAACCCAAATCGTGAGACTTATCCCTGGCCGAATACGCATGTGTGACGATTTCGAAGAAGTTATTGATTTGATTGACAGCTATCGAGTCCCTTATTACAGGTGCCATTCACGTCATATCTAGGCTGGTTTTCTGTCAGTCAATTATTGGTAACTTCCCCAACCTTTACACTGGTACCCATTATATACCTCTGTTGGATAGAGCCAAGGAGTAAATAGGATACTTCCAACGATGCCAAGATAGTGCACAGGTCAACCATGAACTGGGTTCACTAGTTAAGTAGCCATGTGCGCTAGCCACTACACCAACCCACCGCCTTTTTGTTGTGGCCATTTTAAATTAGGTATTGTTTTAATTGGCATCTATTGAGTCCTTGATTTCTGACCCCATATTATTGGCAACTTAACCAGCTTTCACACTGGACTCCATTGATCCTCCTGGGGAGAGAGGTAAGGAGCAAAGGCGGTTGGCCATGTTTCCAATGACGGCGACTCAAGCTCGAACCGGGTTCTCCAGTTACGTAATCTTGAGTGCTAGCCACTGCACCAAGCCACCGCCTCTATGCGATTCCTTATTCCTGGAATATCTGCGCGAGTATGTTACCCAGAAAAATCCTAAAATAGTTTCGGAATCCCATAGGACGACGAATCAACGCAATCGCCCTAACATTACATGTACAGACAGGTCGATTATTAAATTACAGGCAATTGATATCTCTAGACTCGTTCTTAAATAAATGTATACACTAACCGTTAGCTTGGCCAGGTCTGATACGCGCCATGCGGTTTATTCCTAGCGCCATAAAATACTGGCGGCTAACACGCGCCAAGTATTGACTTAGAATTCTGACAAGTTCGAAGATACGATGGCACGAACGATCGATAGCAGCCTACCAGCCACGCGTACACGTGTACGGTGACGCAAGTACCCAAAATGACGCCAGCAACCCGCTCTAGGCCAGCAAATGATGATCCAGTATCTCTTACGGGCCAGGGTCTTGTACGGATGCCGAAGCAATTGGACAACAGATAGGTTAAGTAACTTAAAGGGGCTATACCTGAGAGCTATACATTTAATATACAGAGAAAACACTTCCAGTGAGTCAATACTCTCATTTTGAGGGGAATGAGCGGAGGGAGAGAGGGAGGGGAGAGAGGGAGGGGAGGGAGAGAGGGGAGGGAGAGAGGGGATGGGTGGAGAGAGAGCGAGGGGAGAGAGAGGTGGCTTGAGATTCATCGCCGGTCTTGTATAAACAAAAAATATTATTATGCAACTTATTTGTTTGATGTTGCGATAGAAATTGCGACAGTTTCAGTCCTCTCAGAGCGTAACTTTCTAATGTTTCCGATCGGCGATTCACGTGGCGCTAGTATTTTGTCTGTCGGCGGCGAACTGTCTAGACATATTTAGGATTTTCTGAGTTCTTTCCAATTGGATTGTTTGGTAAATAGAATGCTTCCCTAAATTGAAAATCATACCAGCACACGCGTTTCCAGAAAAAATAACACATAATAACAAATATGTGTGACGGGGTCGGAATATATGTATAAAAATGGGTATGTTAGTAGGGCAGATATGTGAACAAGATGTTCCATTCTGGCAGAAAGTATGAAACTTGGCAAATAGGTGGTTTAAGGTATCCTGATCATAATTAGATGCGATCCCACGTGATTCTACCAAGGGAACCCATTCAAAATGGCGGGTTCAAAACGACTTCCCAGCGGAAAATTCGCATTGCTCAAGCTCTAGACGGAGTAGAGAGATGGGATTACTGTCAAATTAGGGGTTTCATGGGTTAATCGTTATAATTCTACTCACTACAATACTCTAACTATGTAAATATCAATCCTTCCATAGCGACCACCTGTGTTTGATGTCAAAAGACGGCGGCTCTTTAAGATGTGTTATCTAAAAGATCCATCTCTTGAGAACAAAAGCAATATAGCATCTAGAAATAGTTAAAATTACTTGATTTCTTAATATCGAACCAAGTAATGGTCGTTATAGATACGTTCAATTATCCTATCAGAGTATGCAAGGCTATACATGATGCTGTTGATTGTTGAATCATGATTCACAGCCGTCACACGCACTGTGCACCGCATGCGCACAACTGTGTACAGGGTAAGTTGGATTTATAGCATTTGCATCTGCCAGTGCAATTACTTTTGCAAGCACATTTCACGAGTTCCCAGCATGCCTTAGATGCGTCTGAAAGCAAACTCCATTGCGGTGACCAAGTGTCTCCATCTCTGACCCAACCCCAGTCAGCTGGCGATGGCGTTTTTGCATTTGCGTGGAGTGATTGGCCCCAAAGATGACCTGCCTGGAACGCAGCACGTTTGGTGTGTTGCAACAGAGCTGCACTGGTCGGAGGAATGTTTTCTAGCTACTTTTTGCCAAAAGCGAAAAGCCATTTTCGTGCCTAATTAACCTATGGCAATGGTGATGTGCGCTTGAACAGTAGTACGACAAAACCTCTCCAGCGTTTCCATGTCATTGTCACAAAGAGACGCCGGGACATCAGACAGTCTCCTGAATTGTGATTTGAATAGATCTGAAGTCCTCCAAACTTCCCATGCTGTCTTCTTGCCAATCCCACAAAATCCAGACACAGTGTCACACCCAGAGAAAGCGTGCATACATAGCAGTCCTTGTGACGCTTCTGCACCCAAAACTGTTGCGATGCCATGAGCTGATACATAGCGGAAGGTCTTCCCATGGCCAGATGCGACCCAGCGATCACACCCATGAAGAAAGTGTGCTGTTCGTATGGCTAGGACTACGACGTCTGTATCTGTAGCATGAATCATTATTGTTCGATAACCTTGGTGATATGCATGGAAGGCATGGAGCACCATTCTACCATCTGCTTCATCTTGCATGCATGGCGCGAGTTGTGAGACGTCATGCCCTGGCCTCATGAGCACGTTTTCCTCACATGTTGTGACGAGTATCTTTGCTTCTGGTAGCTCGAATGACTCCAATGTATGTGCGAGAAGGGTGAAGAGGCCTGGTTTGTTTGCATCAACTCGTAGGAAAGTTCTCCAATTTTGAAGGAGTCTTGTACTCGATGCAACACGTAGAGCTTCACCATGCCCCCGTAATTCTCTAGCGTGTGTCTTCAAGCTTCCCGCCTTATACACGTCCCATACAACATCCAATCGTTTAACCTTCTGTAGTTGTCTAGAAATGTGTGGGAGGAAGACGTGCTCTGCAAAATCTCCAAATGTGTTCACAACCACGTTTGATTTCTTGGGATCTAGAATATGCATCATAGCTACTCCGTCAATGATCTTCACTTCCACCTCTGGACAATCAGCTGCACGAGCTACTAATGCTTCCAAACATCCCATCATATCTGATGTGCTGGCTTGGCGCATTGCGTTGCTCTCAGCAAGTGAGGGGGCCATTCAGCAAGTGAGGGGGCCATGAATCATTATCATGCTCACAGATTGAACCAACGTCTCCGTCTCTGGATTGGCAGGAAATGTACAGTCTAGAGAATAACTGTACATCTCCCTTCATTGCAACACGCTTCTTGGTGGTTCTGGTACTCTTCCTCTGCTGCGTTCGATACAATAGACCATAATATTATGCTGTTACGAATATCAGAACTTGGTTCAGATCCTATCTCACTTGTCGTCATCAAGTAGTTACCGTAAACGAAGCGAAGTCATCTGAATATGAGCTACTCTCGGGTATCCCACAGGGATTGGTACTTGGGCCGTTACTTTTTACAATATATATACACACACACACACACACACACACACACACACACACACACACACACACACACACACACACACACACACACACACACACACACACACACACACACACACACACACACACATATATATATATATATATATATATATATATATATATATATATATATATATATATATATATATATATATATATATATATATATATATATATATATATATATACAGCTCCACTCGCCAAACATGTTGCAAACCGAGGCCTTAACTACCACTTTTATGCCGACGACACGCAGTTGTATCTGGCCTTCCATCCGACCAATCAATTACACTCTCGTGCAATCCTAGAAGACAGTATTCGCGACGTCAAGTTGCGGATGCTGAACCATCTCTTACAATTGAATGAGAAGAAGACTGAGATAATTATTGTCGCTTCACGCCAAATGAAGCTAAATATTGAAATTGAATCTGTCCAAATTGGCAATTCCAGCATTCCATTTAGTGACAGTGCTAGGAACATTGGCATCATTTTTGACAACACGATGTCAATGGATCATCAGGTTACTTCCATCTGCAAATCGATATTCATGAATATAAGAAACATCAGCAAGATTCGGAAAATGCTAGATGGCAATGCAGTAAAAACTCTAGTGCACGCTACAATTACATCGCGACTAGACAATGGAAATTCATTGCTGGGCGGCATAACATCAAGCCAGTTTCACCGTTTACAACGAGCCCAGAATACTGCAGCCCGCCTAATTACCCGTTGTAAAGTACGTGATCACATTACACCTGTTCTAAAAGCGCTCCACTGGCTACCGGTAAGGAGCGTATTGACTATAAAGTCGCGCTTCTGGTGTGTAAATGCTTAAATGGCCTGGCACCATCTTATCTATCATCGCTAATTTCCAGAAAAATACCCGTAAGGTCACTCAGATCAAGCGAACAGTTACTCTGTGTCATACCACCGTCTAATCTTTCTATTGGGAAACGTGCTTTTGCTAATGCTGGACCAAAACTCTGGAATTCTCTTCCCTCAAAAATTCGGAACTGTCATACCATCGAATCATTCAAAACTCAACTGAAAACATACTTCTACAAAAACTCATATTGTATTGTATTGTATCGACTCATTCAAAACTCAACTGAAAACATACTTCTACAAAAACGCATATTGTATTGACTAAATTCCAATCATATACATCTTAAGCGCTTTTGAGCAGTTAATCCTGTAATTAGCGCTATTTATATAAATGCCTACATACATACTCTGTTTTGATTTGAACAAAGCCACATTGTTCTTTTGGATTGGGTCATATACCGATTTTGATGATACAGATAGTCGATCTGCGACGAATGCGTGGTACTGTCTGATGCCTAGTTCTTCTGCTGCTCGGATCGCATTCACTACAGACTCGGACATAATGGCTTTGGTATCTAGAGTCACTAAGTCAAACTGTCATCTAAAACTTTCCTCGATTGCATCAATAAGACAAATTGTGTTTAAAGCGAACAATTTCTGCTTACTCGGAATCTGCTCATGGTGACAGTTATCATTGATATTTCTGTGTGTATGTTTCACTTCGTACTCGTTGATCATCCTTCCTATTTCTGGGCCTGACACCATCCATCGTTTCAAAGCAGCTTCATTTTCTGTGATTCCGATAATTCCACCATCGCCCTTCAGAATAGCATTTTGCTGCTCGTGGATTTGATCATGTGCCAAGGCTTAGAACTTGTGGGCCGTTTTCTGAGTAACGAAGTTTCCTTCAACAAATTTCCTATGTACAAGTGGGCATCGTTCTCAAGTTGCAACAGATCATCCACATGGATGCTGAGTCATCGTGCATAGTGTAGACCAATTGTTTTGAGTAGCGAAAACTTGTTTCTTAAATGTTCCGCCCGGAACATGTGTGTACAAACGTTTAGCAATAATAATACTAATTTACAAATGTTACAACAACAACGACGACGACGGCGACGACGACGACGACGACGACGACGACGACGACGACGACGACGACGACGATGATGATAATAATATTAATAATAATAATAATAATGATAATAATATATTTTTCAGCATGTTTATCTATTTAGAGTATTGTAATGGGTAAAATCATAACCAGCGACCCAAGAAACCCTTAATTTGACATCAATTCCAGCCCTCTACTCCATCTAAAACTTGAGTAATGCAGATTTTCCGCTGGGAAGGCGGCGATTTTGAATCCGCCATTTTGAATGGTTCCCTTAGGAGAATCACGTGGCACCGCATCTAATTATGTTAAGCATACTTTAAACCACCTATATGCCAAATTTCATGCTTTCTGCCAGAATGGAACATCTTACCTCAAATTTGTTACATATCCGCCCCACTATGTACTAATAATACACGGAGCCAATATATTACAGCAAAAATGTTGAACATTTCCAAATTTATTTATATTTCGGTGTTAATACATCTTTAAGTATTTACGAGAATATATAATGTCGTAGCATAGAAATCGGATTTTTTTCTAAAACTCGTAAAGAATTTGCGATCATTGATCTTCGGGAGAAAATATGATCCACGTATTTAACATAGCCACATTCATGTATACTATGTAGTTGCTTCAACTTGAGAATGAATGGCTCTTTGACTAGATAGATCAGTTTCCAACTACCGTCCATTACTAACCAAGATGCGCCCACTTCGCAAGATTTGATCAGGATTTGTTGCTGTCATAGACAGCAACAGATAATAGCACCCACCCCACCAAATTAGGTTATAGATATTCAAGAAAATGAAAATTAAATTACTGTTGGCCCTTTGCCACTCCAGTGACGACCTACGCCATTTGATCGCGGCATGAGCTGACAAGTGACGTTCTATCGGTTATGACATCAGAACATGGGTGATAATGGAGGATTCCAGTTTATCAGATAATCATATGCCGACATAATCAACTACGTGCCGTGTAGGACGACGTCATAATCAATTACCTCATAGATGGCGTAGCTCGGTGCGTCACGAACGCTTAATTTATGACTACGCGTTGCTGTACGAATTGTATGTCTTTACTATTTAATACACATTCTGTTAAATATGTTGAAACTAATAGGCAGCAAGGGCACCCAGTCAAATTAATTTCAAAATATTCAACAGCTTACCTCTACAGTTTTCTAGAAATTGATATGTGGCAGGGAGTTCAAGGACCGATCGATCGCAAGACGGACGAAGTGTGGGCGGAGCTTAGCTGGAGATGGGCTGGATACAGCTAAAACTGGATTCCTCCATTGAGGTTCCTCGAATAAGTACAATCAAAACTGCTGATGAAATCAACTGTCTTCTGAAGTCAAGGATTGGCTACTCATTAAAACATTTAGCCTGATCCTTCTACAACTTGCATATGAATGACGTTTAACGCGTTCGATAAAGCATCTTTTCTTATGAGGAATGTCGTGTAGCACTTAGTAATAATGACTCTGTTCTTTCACAGACTTAACAGCAAGCATATCAATAAGCCAATTTAATACCACTGTATTACAGACAACGGACCTTTCCAGTTTATCCATCCATCACAAGACATCAAAATCAACAGTGTGACGTGTGCTATGACGTCGTAATCAATGACGTCATGAATAACCCAGATAAGTTCGTCACGAACGTATAATTGGTGAGAGACTAAGTGTTGTTATGTTTTTACTATTCAATAAATATGCTGCTAAATATTGTGGAACTAATTTGACTGGGCGCTGTTGCTGCCAAATTATTTTCGAAATATTCAACAGCTTACCAGGATAGTTTTCTGGAAATTGATAGTCAGGGGGGTCAGGGATTGATCGATCCCAACACGATGAATGGGTGGATCTTAGCGTGAGATGGGCGGGGCTTAGGCAAAACTGGAAGGTCGATTACAGAAGTGAGTTTTAAGGTTAGTTTAAAAGTGTTGGATATATGATATAATGACGTAATTCTCTAGAGAACGGTAACATATAAAGTATCGCCAAGTTTGAGACGCGTAGAAAGAAAGAGGAGATACGAGCCAAGCCCTGCAAACTGGGGACCATTGCGCTATCGAATGTAATTGAACTATTGAATGTACACAATAAGGAGAAAGAGAGCGAGCGGTGGTGGGTTGGTGTGATAACAAATGGGAGAAAGAGAGACAGAGGGAGGGGAGGGAGAGAGGGAGGGAGATAGGGTTGGGAGAGGAGGAGAGAGGGAGGGGGGAGAGGGAGGGAGGGAGGGGGGATGGATAGAGAGGGGAGGGAGAGAGAGAGAGAGAGCGACAGAGAGAGAAAGAGGGAGAGAGAGAGAGAGAGAGTGAGATGCAAACGGGGACCAGGCGAATGAAAGAGCGAAAGATAGACAATGAATGCAGAGCTAGATTGAGAGAGATAATCTGTGTTCGATACGGGATGAATTGCATCATTGGAGATGTATTATGCATTTGCGAATAGAGGAATCCGCACTGTCATTGAAGTCACTAATGGCATAAATACAATACCTCACATCTTCACTGACGTCACAATCAAATGACGTATGTCGCACACGAAAGGGACAGAGGTATGATGAGAGTAACAGTCTGACCAGTATGTCTTCGGTGAGCAGTACAGGGATCGGTTGAGTGCTATTGTTCTCCAGTCAAAATGATTGATGGGTATAGGTCACGAGGTCAAGTGCAATTGTTGGAGAACAATAGCTCTCAGCCGGTCCCTTACAGTAAAAAAATGAGTGATGTTTATGAGGTCACGTACAATTCGCTATCATTCTAAATGAGCGCGTGGACTATATTGTTCATGCAGGTGGACACTATTGTTCTAAATGTCCGGCTAGACGCTATTGTTTAAATGACGTGCTAATGCATAGAGTAATGTGTTTTTTAAATAGGTATTGACACGCGAGCGTTGATTGTGTTCTTGCTGTGTTTAACGTGTTAATTAGGTGGGTGGGGTGGGGGGGGGGCACACCCCCCTCGTGGTTAAAAATATATTTTGAAACGGCGCCAGTCATTTAATTTTTTTTTAAATCGGAGTGTTGCGTCACACGGGTAATATATAGGTAAACCAAGTGTGTTGTGTACTATTATATAGATAATAATCATGTATCTATCGTATTTAAGGAGATATATTCGGCCACCTGCATGAACAATAGCATTCAGCCACACTAATGAACAATAGCGCACAGGCAACACTTATGAACAATAGCGAGCACAGCGACCACCTGCATGAACAAAATGTGTTCCCAGTCATATAATTTTCAAAAAATCAGAGCGAAGTACAGCGTTACATGGGTAATATATAGGCACACTAAGCGATGGTGTATGTATAATATTATATAGATAATAATCATGTATCTATCGTATATAAAGAGATATATGTCTTTAAGATGGCAGTCATTTAATTATTAAATTTTCAAAAAATGTGAAATTGTATACACGTTTATGCACATGGCAACATGTGTATGTACCCGGACACAGTAATCTTTCCTAGTGTTATTACCCTGTCGTCGAACATGACTTTTGAATAATGGCATGCATAACGTTCGCATATGAAATGCAGGTGGTAGCTGGAAGCTATTGTTTTCCTGTCAAAATGATTAACATTTGACCCTATCTCAACCAATCAGGATTTAGAAAAATAGCGTCTAGTGGCCACCTGCATGAACAATAGTGTCCAGCCACTCATTTAGAACAATGGCGTTCAGCACTCACTTATGAACAATAGCGTCCAGCCAACACTTATGAACAATAGCGCACAGCGACCACATGCATGCACAAACGTGTTCTAGTTAGTATAAAAGCGATATGTTTAACATAAACGCATGTATCGACCGCTACATGCTATAAAATTGATTGAAGACATTACTAGAATTGCGTTAAAATAAATAATGATAGTTTAATGTGTAAAGAAGTTGTCAATATATAGTGAACTTATGCTCACGATAGTAATCTTGTTTCTTAAAGCAAGTAGTGAACTATATTTGGCCATTTAGCGTTAGGATATTGTTTTATTTACACAATTATGGTTGGTAAACTAATCGAATGAAGAGAATGCTATTAATGCGATCTTACAGCAGATGGCCGCCGAGGATCTCATGACATTAAACAATGACACTACACAACGCGTGTATGTTGACACTGTGCTATCGAGCGACAATGAACAATTTCTCACTGATTATTTAGATAGTGATATCATACCCGCTCCTATCGACATTGCGATGGATGCGAATAGTATGTGGCAAATATCTAACTCTTTACCCTGCAAGATTCTACCTTCTTCTACACAACCTCAGTTCAGTGATGTATTGGAACATACAAACTATATAAATGAACTTTCTCAACAAGTGAATTTTCTTCGATCAAACAGACCAGCAAATCAAGCCAAATGAATCTTTTGGCGAAATGCATTCCATTCACTAATGATGATCTTACTCAATATTTACAGCATGACGATCCTGTTCTATTCAGCAATAATGCTCAATTTCTAACTGATTATCTAGATAGTGACATCGTACCCGCTCATAACGCCACGCGATGGATGCGAATACTATGCAGCACATATCTGACTGTTTACCACCCGCTGATTACCTTCTTCTAACCAGCCTCAGTCCGACGGTGTATTGGAATATGGTAATGATATAAATGAACCTACACGGCAAGTGCCTATCTTCAATCAAACAGAACAACGTGTTGTTCAAAATGAAACTAGCGACGACATGGCGAATATTATGCAGCAAATATCATCGTGTATTCCACTTACTAATAACGATCTTAATCAACATTTGCAGCATGTTGGCACTGTGTATCGAGCGATAATGAACAATTTCTCACTGATTATGATAGTGACGTCGTACCCACTTCTATCGACATCGCGATGGATGCGAATAGTATGTGGCAAGTATCTGACTGTGTACCACACGAAGTTGTACCTTCTTCTACACAACCTCAGTTCAGTGATGTATTTGAACATACCAACTATATAAATGAGCCTACTCGACAAGTGCCTATCTTCGATCAAACAGACCAGCGAATCGAGCAAAATGAAACTTTTGCTGAAATGCATTCCATTCACTAATGATGATCTTACTCAATATTTGCAGCATGATGATCATGTTCTATTCAGCAATAATGCTCAATTTCTAACTGATTATCCAGATAGTGACATCGTACCCGCTCCTAACGACATTGCGATGGATGTGATTATTATGCGGCAAATATGTAACTGTTTACCACACGAAGTTGTATCTTCTTCTACACAGCCTCAGTTCGTTGATGTATTGGATGTACATGTACCTACATGACAAGTCTGTTTCTTTGATCAAACAGAACAGTGAATCGCACACAATGTGATAAACATTATGCATCAAATATCTGCACCCATTCCACTCACTAATAATGATCATAATCAATATTTGTTACGTGATGACCATGATCTATCTATCAATAATGATAAATTATTCTTATATAATGACGTCGCATACACTCCTATCCAACCTCAGGTAGGTGGTGGTCTGATCGATTATTAAGACTATATAATGTCGAAGACTATGCGTAAGTTCCTTAGTAAATAATATCATATTGACGGGACTAAATATAGCGTATCATTTAAGAAATATCCTATTGCTGATTCGCCATTAACTCATTCAGAGTTTATATCAGACATGGTTCAAACTCTGCTCGATACTTATAGCACCTTTAGCAATGTACACTCAAATGACCACGTGAGAATTGAGATCATTCACTCAGCATTGGATATGTCTATCATGATGGATTTTATGATGTGGAATAAAATTACAACGGATCACATTTTGGATTCAATTGAAAAATAATTCAGTCAAACACTAACTGAAAGCTATCAGATGGCTTTGAGTTTCATGTTTTTCGCATTGAAGACTATAACTCTGGCGGTCAGCATGATATCACCACGGTGCGACCAAATGTGAGCATTGAAATCTGCTAAATATACATTGCGATGATAAAGACGAGTACAAGCACGTCAAACAATGTATTATACCTGTCCGTGCAGAATATCCATTCTGTTTCCCAACCGGTATATATTTAGGCATAAAATTGATCGAGAAAACACAAAATCAGATCACTAAACAGGAATGGGATAATTTGAGACGAAATAAACCATATCAGGCACATATGGCGTGTGAGTATCATGCAGCATGTTGTATTCCTGAACGTGAGATTAATAGTACTGACTGGTCGAAATTTCATCAACATTTCGGCAACGAATTTAGTATCCACGTCTACTCCGAGTTATCGCACGCATGTGTATTCGGTAGTGACTCTACTACTACTCTGCCATCAATATATCTTTTACATTCGTCATGCGATAATCACATTTCATTAATAACGTCTATCATGGCATTTCTTATGGTGCTCAATTACTGTCTCGATTGCGACGTATCACATAGTAATACTCACGATTGCATAACACTATGTCGCCAATATTTCTCTGCTAAACCAGGTATTGATGTGTGTAATTCTACAGTCGTATCGCATATGATAATATGTAGTGATTGTTATCGTAAGTTTTATAATTAGCAATGTATGACAAATCATCGCGCAATTGGGACACGCGAAATCGTAAAGGCATTATGTAGATGTCTTCGCTCCACGCGAAAATATTTTTGAGTTTTGCAAGTGTAAATTTCACGGGCATGAGTCTGAGTGTTGTGGCAATACATGTGAGCCGATATATACACCATACGCTGATCAAACATACGAAGAAGCAAATTCTGTTCTTCAAAATTGCATTTCATTATTCGAATCACACAGATATACGGTGAGAATTATGTGGGAATGCAAGTTTAAGAAACTAATCGCTAATACCGATGGACTAAATGATTTTATCACCGAATTGAACTTAGCACACCCCATAGGTCTGGGTGACGTGCTATTTTGTGGGCGTACATCCAGAATGCGATTATTTCTGGAAGCGGATGAACATACTAAGCTAGAATATTTAAACTGCGGCGTTTCCATGTACCCGTCGGTGATGAAACAATGTTGTTTTCTAGAAGGTGCATACGAGGTAGTAAGAGGCGGCGATTTGAATGATAAAATGGTGCATGACTTCTTCAGTCCTTTTAAATGCAAAGTCCTTCTTCCTCCTGATTTATACTTTCCAGTATTACCTACTAGAATAAGTAAGCAGCTCATGTTTGTACTATGCGCCACATGCACCAGAATTAGTTAATCTACCATATGTGAACATGCAGAATATCAAAGTTCCATATGCGGGCCGTGGACCACTCCTGAGCTACAGTTAGATATTCACCATGGTTATATCAATAAAAAGATGTACGAAGTCTGGCATTATACTGAGTCGTCGCAATATGAACAACATGGTGATAAGGGACTATTTTCTGAATATATTAATCGCTTCCTCAAAATTAAGTGGGAATCTAGCGGGTATCCAGACTGGGTCTGTAGTGAAAATGATAAAGAGCACTATATACAAGAGTACTACGCACATGAGGCTATGCAACTCGAGCCTGCAAACATATCAAATAATCTGGCTCTAAGTTTTGTAGCCAAATCCGGATTGAATACTTTGTGGGGCCGTTTTTCGCTATGTGATCACGCCAAGAATAAGATGGTATCAACGCAAAAAGAGCTGCTTGAGCTTTTGAGGGATACAAGTAAATCTGTTGGCAGCATATCAGTCATCAATGATAATCTTTTAATGGCGGTGTACTCAGTCAATGAAGAGTACGTCAAGTCACAATTAAATACCAACTGTATTCTTGCATCTTTTGTGACAGCTTATGGGCGAGTAAAACTGTATGAAGCCTTGCACTTACTACATCGTTGCATAGCCTATCATGATATGGATTCCATGGTATTTAGTACCCGTAAATTTGAGCCGACCATTCAAGATCAAAGCCGGTATCTAGGTTCTTGGACGAGTTAAATCCCCTCCGAATACGAGCTAACAAGTTTTTGCACACTCGGTCCTAAACCTATAGTCTTGAAATGAAGCGTCGCGATGATCCATCAATTGTTAAACAGGTATCAAAGGTTAAATGTGTAAGGTACTGAACAATCAAAACAAGTAAATTTTGATGCAATGAAAACATCCATCGATCACATTATAAATGATGGTGAAATAATGGATAGTAATAGCGTACTACTAAGCTACCCATCTAAAATCACATGCACGTCCCAATTTAGAATTCTTTCAGTCAATAGTAGTAAGATCTTCAGACCCGTCTTCAAAAAGCAAATTTTGAAACTGGGCGATTTATTTTCAGTTCCATATGGTTACATTAGTGTAGTATAAATATAAATAGTAACGATGTTCAAAAGCGTGTTTGATGTCGTGGTTAAGGTACAAAGTCGATGTAACATACGATAAACAACTGTTAATGCCATAATATTGACACCTTTAATTAATATATCGGGCTTAACCCTGTAATGGTGAAACCGTCCATAGCTGCCCTGCTTAGCGGTCTATCAACTATATAGCTATGCTGTGGAAGATTATGAAACTAACATGAATGCGAGTTTGTAGCTTCCTTTGTCATCGCACAGTCAAATTAGTTTCAAAATATTCATCAGACTTAAATAACCACTACGCCATGACTTAGATAAATGCGACAGTCATCCGGTGGTACATTTTCGAAATTAGTCTTCTCTCATTCCGTAAATGGGGTTTCCTCTAGCCCGCTAAGGAGGACGCCTATGCACGTTTTTCACCATTAAATCATTAAGCTCAATATATTATTTTCAGGAATAAATTTAGTCACTAAAGAGTTAAGTACTGATTTGTGCCAGTTATGTATGATGTCATGGTTTTGGCGTGTCACCGATGTAATATATGTTAAACAACTGTTAACACCATAATGTCATTGCCTTTAATTAATATATTGTCTTAATGTTGTAGTATTAGTAAACATATCGTTGCATCACAGTTCGATGCATGACCAAATTTAGTCACTAAAGAGTAAAATACTGATTTGTACCGGTTGTGTATGACGTCATGGTTTAGGTGCGTCACTGATGTAATATATGTTAAGCAACTGTTAACACCATAATATAAATACCCTTAATGTCAATGCCTTTAATTAATATATTGTCTTAATATTGTAGTATTGGTAAACATATCATTGTATCACAGTTTGATGTTGCGTACTAGAATCAGATCGATGTAATAATATGTAGCACTGTTTTGATGTTAGTATTAATACACAATTTTTAAATCATTTAATTATTTTTATTGAATGGTGCACCCATCGCACACACCCTCTATTGGCACTATGCATCAGTATCTTAATGTAGCACTTCAAAACACATCTGCATGCATTGCACTCACCAAAAAAACACAAAGAAATACAGCTGAAAAGAGCACTGCGGTGATCTCTCCATAACGTGAGACAAAATGCAGGCTGATGCATTCAGTACTTTACAACACACGCCATCGGCATTTTGATCATTACCACATAATGACTTGTGAGGGGTCATTATTTATGGAGTAACGCTTCAAAGATCAGTGAGCATTTTGTGTGCATTTCAGTCAGTCATGTGTCACAAACGTGAGCATGCTTCATTACGTCACATCACATAATCAAGCTACTGCTAGTGTTACCACTGCTATATAAAGTGGTTTTTTTTAATTCGCATGTGAAATGACTTCTTTCAGAATAATCTTCACCTAGCCATAAATGTTCTTAGAGATAAAAACGGGATCAGTGAAAATTCATATATGAAATGACTGCCTTCATAATAATAGTATCAGGATTATATACTGAAAAAACCCCACTTGAATAGCATATGTATATTTTTACTGAAAAACATCAATTATTTTATGTTGACTGTTTACATACCATTGAGGGAACTATTTTCAAGGACAGGACAATTTATTTTTTAAAACCTTTCAATTGGAATGACTGGGTCGATAATTTCTCTTGATATGAAAATGAAAAAGGGTTTTTAGCCATTAAACGATGATTTTTTGCTTTGTTTTTTGTTTGTTTTTAAATTCACATGTGAAATGACTCAAAACACTCTTCGCTGATACGCTTCACATAACCATACATGTTCATAGAGATAAAACAGGTTGAGTAAAAACATATTTTATATGTGGAAAATGTTTTTGAAAATTCACATACGAAATGACTGCCTTCATAATAATAGTATCACGAGTATATACTGAAAAGCACATGCATAGCATTTGTATATTTTTACTGAAAAACCTCATAATTATTTTATGTTGCCGGTTTAAAATGGTTTGTGTAACATTGAGAGAACTATTTTCCAGTATAGGAAAGCTTATTTTTAACAAAAATCGTTCAACTGGAATGACTGGCGAAAACATATACCGAGTAGGCACATGATCTTGTTTCAACATTGAATCCACGTTGAAATCACGTCATGAACGTCATGCGCCTGTTGGGATATTTCATATGCTTAAGTGGCTTGTTACAAATCACCACTTTGATGAGCCACACACCTCCCACCCGTTCCAAAAATACAGATCCGCTTGTATTATCAGAGCATGCAGCTAGACATGTGCCATTCAGAATATTGGAACCGCTGTCGCAGAGCAGGTGTTTACACTTTGCCGCACTCTGCAGTAAAATCCAGCTAATAAATAACTTTTTCAAAGCCGAGTAAAATGTGTTTCAAATTTGAATCTAATAGGACGCCAATGGTATTATGATCTTTGCCAAATAATGACTGGTGAGTGTGCATTATTGATGTGGTAACGGTTGAAAGATTAGCGCATTCACGCACATTTCAGACAGTCATGTCTCGTAAACGTGAACATATCATTAACTCATATCACGTCATCGTGCTTCTGATATATATATGTATGTATGTATTTTTATTTTATTGACGCACTGGCAACGTGCGGCTTCAATTTCCATGTGCTAACTTAGCCGACAGTGATGCACCCGTTAGTTTAATTTGTTGATCACCATCTCCCGGTCTGGGGATCGAACCGCCATTCTGCAACTCCGCATAGCATCAGCAACCAGGCATCTTTCCACTGGACCACCGCACCAAGACTAATAAGTCAAGGATTGGCCGACCAGCTTTCACATGTCTGATATACTGACACACTGACGATTCGTATGGGACTATCTGTGGATGCATCTGTCACAATTAATCCTAGGCTTTTACGCCTATTGTACTCTGACTCCAGCACGGCTCTGGCAGTATATGTATTTTTATTTTATTGACGCACTGGCAACGTGCGGCTTCAATTTCCATGTGCTAACTTAGCCGACAGTGATGCACCCGTTAGTTTAATTTGTTGATCACCATCTCCCGGTCGGGGGATCGAACCGCCATTCTGCAACTCCGCATAGCATCAGCAACCAGGCATCTTTCCACTGGACCACCGCACCAAGACTAATAAGTCAAGGATTGGCCGACCAGCTTTCACATGTCTGATATACTGACACACTGACGATTCGTATGGGACTATCTGTGGATGCATCTGTCACAATCAATCCTAGTGTGTGTGTGTGTGTGTGCGCGCGCGCGCGCGTGCGTGTGTGTGCGCGCGCGTGCATGCGTTCGTGCGTGCGTGCGTGTGTCTGTGCATATGCGATGCCAGTTGAATGATTATGTTTGCGAGTGAATGTGATGGCGCCAAGGCTTGACTGTACAATCATGTTACGTCACCCCTTTAGCATGATTGTCTGTGGTCCGACACAGTATGGTAAAACTGAAATGCTAAAAGCAGTAATAAGAGATCCATCGGCAATTACTCCCCCTCCACAGAGGATCGTGTACTACTATGGCGTGTGGCAAAATGGATGTAATGATTTAGCACAAGAAGTAGAATTTAAAGAGGGGTAAATGTTGAATTAGACAGAAGTTGTAGGGCATTGGTGATACTGGAAGATTTGCTGAATAAATGTGATGAAAATGTGGGTGACCTATTTATAAAACGTTCTCATCATGAGAACTGTAGCATTATCTTTGTAGCACAAAATCATTTTCACAAGCCGCATAATCAGTGCGACTTATCAGTTAAAGGTCACTACATGGTATGGTTTAAGAATTCACGTGATGCATCGTCTATACGCTCTTTGTCCAATCAGATGTATCCTTGTAATACAAAGTATTTGATAGAAGCATATAAGGATGCTAGATGTACACCTCACTCATATCTACTTTTGGATTTGAAACAGTTAACACCAGACAATATTAGATGCCACTCAACTGTTCATCCAAAAGACGTCTGTTACATGTACATATCAAAGAAGTGAAAAAATGGCACCACGTAATATAGAACAGCATTTACCTATGCTACAATACTGGCCAAAGTAAAACCAAAGATCAGAAAAGATGTCCTCAAGCAATGTTCAAATAAGTTGATAGATGTGCTATGCGAGTCATGCATTAATGTATTACGCGAAAATGTCTGGCTTACTAAATCACGATTCAAGCAACTGAGTAAATATAAATGCCATATGCATGCGCTGACCAGTTGTGGAGTACCATATGTGCGTAAAAGACGTCTGCTCCAGACAGGTGGATTTTTGGGAGCCAGATTACCCGCAGTGATTGGCACACTAGCACCATCAATTGGTAACCTGTTCATGTGAGAAGACGGAACATGTACGTAAGATGGCTTAGGTTGCACACACATTGATAGGCACTTTAAATGAACAGAGTAAAATATCTCTGCTGCAGACAGACCCGGCGATACGTAGAGCTATTACTCTTGACAACGAGATATCCAATATATTAGCATGACATGATATGTCTGAGCATGAAAAGTCGACATCGTATTTTCAAGTGTTGGATAAATATAGTCACTACTATCAGCAATCAATAGGGCAGCTATATCATGCGCCACCGCTTCAACCCATATCTACGTCAGATGCACTGCCTACACAAATAGTTGATCGTACAATGAGAGGAATACCGAAGACATATAAGGTAAAAGTCAGGGGAATAATCGATATTTTGCGCTCAGTTCCTGAACGTTTTAATGTTAATTATCTAGGCAAGGTAATGATAGAGTGTATTTTTTACCCGAAAAGCAATGTGCTCGATCTGTTTACAAACCTTGTTGCTCATGGGCGCAACCCTCGACATAGTATGCTCGATGTTGCAGTGGGCAAGTTTCTTAATCTGCTACGCGACTTAAACATACCACACAGATTTGTCGGACAAGCAGATATATAATGTCCATGGTAATTATGATAGCGTCAGTGGGTACACACCTTCTGCCATGAGTAAAAGGATGCATAGATAAAGTACAGGTACACCATCTGTTGGTGAGTACATGCCTTCTCTAGCAGGTAACAGGAAGAAAAAGAGCAAAGCAAAGAGATATACTACACCAGTGTGTGTGAATTTAGTGAAGTAATGAATGATGCTAAATTGGCGAAAGTATATTACGATCTGAAGCATTCTGCCTCCTTTGGTGGAAAGGAAAATTTATACAATGCATTTAAACGTAAATAGCACATGTCTATATTGAAGAATGGCTAAAACGTCAGGATGTATACACTCTTCACAGAGCACAGAGAATAAAGTGTCCTAGAAGTAAGATAATAGTAACGGCTGTTGACCAGTTATGGCAGGCAGATCTGTGCTCGATGGGAATGCTAGCAAAGGAAAATGATGGTGTGCTATACCTACTCTGTGTTGTTGATGCGCTCTCGAAATATGTGTGGGTGGAAAATATGTATAGCAAAACATCTGCATCAGTCAAGAAAGGATTAGCAGCTATTCTGCCACATACTGAACGACACCCACACGCTAATCAAACCGATACATGTGGTGAGTTCGTCAATGAAGTAGTCAGGAAATATTTGACTGGGAATGGAACACAATTCTATACCTCGCAGAATGAACTGCACGCTGCTATGGTGGAACGTTTCCAGCGGATGTTAAAGGGCTAACTATATAGATACATGACTCATAAGAATACGAGAAGGTATATCGATGTATTACCTAGTTTAGTCACATCGTACACTAAAACTGTACACAGCTGCACACATATGCCACCAATACATGATGATCATATTACTGACCTGATCGCATGGAGAAATATATATGTATGGAAGAACAAGAAGAAGAACCATAAACTAAAGAAAAATACACCGAAATCTGGCGATCATATGCCAATCTCTCAAGCAAGAATGCCATTTGAGAAGGCATATCATGGGCAGTGGAGCCATGAATTGTTTAAGGTGAACGATGTTCTTTCTGACAAATATCCGATCTTATATAAATTGGAAGGTTATTCAGATGATCCAATTATTGGAACTTTTTATCATGATGAGATTCAGAAAATTGGTGGCGTGAAAGAAGATAGAGAATACGCAGTGGAACTAATAATTAAGAGTAGGAAGGGAGCTAAGGGAGTATGTGAATATTACACCAAGTGGCTCAGCTATCCCTCCAAGTTTAACTCGTGGGTTACTGAGTTCAACACTATACACCATTAATAATGGATGAGAATATAGAGAGATGTTCAGATTAGGGAATATCGCACATAATGGGTTCGCGTGTACCAAAAGAGGAAATAGAATACCTAGCGCAAGTTATAATAATTTATATCATGATCATTATGTGCATCGTGAATCTGAGTGTACAAAATGGTCAGCCAGATATCTGCATATCACTTCTGAGTGGTTGCTTAGGGTATATATTAGCCAGTCTGCGCATTAAGATGTTAAAGATACCACAACCATCTTTGGAGAATGAACGAGGACCAGTTGTATGTGACTCTTCCGAGCAATAGTAGTATGCAGTATAATAAGATATCCGAGTTTAGAATGCAGCTACAGACACAATTGCCATTAGATGGCGAGTGGGAAGTGGGAATCTCAAGTGTACTATATCCCAGGAGCTGGCTTACTATTACTAGAGAAGGTTATGTACAGATACAAGCATGGAGTAAGACAAAGACGAAGAAGAAGAAGAAGAAGGATGAGGATAATGCCAAATCCGGTATTGCAGTGGATGTTGGGCTGGACAAACTCAAAAGAGGGCCACAGAATGATCAACCTAGCACTCAAGGACAAAAGCATATTCGTTGTAGTTTTCACAAACTTAGTGAATCACATATTATACAAGTACCAAAGGTATATGCGGTGAAGAATATGGTAGACTATATAAATGGGCAGATAGAAAATCATCAGAAATTTAAGAATAAAAAAATCTTTCTCAATTTGTGTTTACATCGCATGAATCTTGTATCGCTTACGATTAGACGTAATTATGGTTTTAAGCATAGCTCAGAAGTATCTAATTTAATTGGCTATGATGAAAAAATACATACAGGACCAGTAGAAGTATTAAAATCATTCCGAAAGAGTCAGCAGGGCAAACCAATGACAGCATATATATATATACTGTGACGTTGTCTCTCACAGCATAGTAGGTGAAACATCAACACCACTGATAAGAGTTATTCCACTGTCTAGTACTGATGGCAGGAAAGATATATGCTGATGGACGTTTCCCGATATTCACTATCTCTCCATGTCAAAGAACTACATCGATACAAATGGAATACCTATAACTGATAGGTCAGGCACAAATATACCATTCGAGGATGGAGCATCACAGAGTGTACTCTGTATGCATTTCAGACGACGACGACGATGAGAAGATTGAGTAATACTAGAGGCGTGGGACGGGATTATGCCATTCAAGCAGGTTATGGACGTATTCCATTATGTGTAGGTGTACGATACCAGGCAGGCCATGGGTTAGGTAATATCTGAGGCAGACTACTACACTCAGCAATACCTGCCATGAAAACTGTTGCAAAGATAGTAGGTGAACAAGCTCAGGAGTTGGGCTAGCAGAGGATAAAATAACGGGAAAGAATGTTAAATCCTCATTGAAAGGAAGAGCGCATGGTGTATCCAGTACTCTGATACCAGAGGCTGTAACAACAGTACGTGGCAGATTAACCAAACCTAAACCAAAACATGAAATGAGGAGTAATGTACGTAATGCTCAGACAGTGCGCACGACACCAAAGAGGAACGGATGCAATGAATCTCAGAGAAAACAGGTTGATATCTTCGATTGACTAAATCATGGAACTTAGTCATGCATGTGAGTGTTCAAAGAGTGAGTTGGACATTTTTCAGACATGTCCCATAGTAACAACATTGGCGTATGCAAGATGGGAACAGTTTCGACCTGTATCAAGCTTATCAGATTCTGGACTGATCGAGTTTTACATCAGCGGATCTTCTGATAGATATTTACATCTTATCCGGTCTTACATCTCGATTAAAGTTAAGTTAGTAAAGCTAGATGCGATGGGTACTGAGACATGGCTTGCAGTTGATGAAAAGATGGGTCCTGTGAATAATCTCCTTCATACGTTCTCACAAGTTGATGGATTTTTTTAATGGAAAACATGTCAGTGACTCGACTGAAAATTACGATTACCACGTTTATTATGAAACATTGCTTAATTATGGAAGCGATGCCGCATCTTCGCATCTCCAACTTGCTGGATGGTGAATGGACAATGCTGGTGAATTTGATAATGTCACCGATACTAACTTAGGCTTTCAAGCATGCAGTAAAATGATGGCTGAAAGTAAGACAGTGCAATTAATTGGTCGCACACCCACTGATATGTTTCCGCAGGATTGATTTCTGATCGGATCTATTGATTTGAGATTACGCCTGCAGCGGAGTAAAGATACTTTCGCCATTATGTGTACAGATAATCTCAAACCTAAGCTGAAGTTATTGTCAGCTAACTTATTTTTACGTAAAGTTATACCATCCTCTGATCTGTTAGTATCGCACACAGTTACTCTGAGAAAAACGAGAGCTAAATTCCCTATTCGTTGTGTTGTATATACAACTCTTACGGTACCAGGTGGAGTTATGAGCATGGATAGAGATAATATATTTACCGGACAGCTTCCTACTGGAGTATTATTCAGTGTTGTACCAAATGATGCTTATAATGGCATTGTTACTAAAGACCCATTCAGATTTTATAATAATAAAACTACCTATGCTACATGCTATATTGATGGGGAAGAGGTGAAAACATCGCCAATACGTTCATCAGTTAGTGACGACATTTACTCTGATGCCTACTTTTCGCTGTGCAGTGGTACTGGAGCACTATTTAAAGAGTGTGACTACCCGATTGATAAAGCGCACTTCAGATATGACATGCCACTATTTGCAAAGGAATTTACTCCTGATTTAGCTGATTTGGAGCACCGATACCCTACACGTACTTGATCGTTAAGAGTCATCTTCCATTTTAGCGAAGTGATACAACAAACATGATTTGCTATGCGGAATTTGATAATACAATATAAATTGGATCAGACTTTAATGTATTAACATATTATTAAAAAATGCTGAACACATTTGAAATAGAGCATCTATTATTCGGTGATGACAAAACATGTGAACACTTTCCTCAATGTACCCGGTCATATTAATTATCGTCCATCTTCATTAGTGATAAACATGCATCTAATAATAAAGGTGGGCAGCACTGGGCTGTGGTTTATTACACATCGAGTGGAAAAGCAGAATACTTTGACCCTTATGGAAGATGCCCTTCAGACAGAAGAATGATATCAAATGATCGCAATGGGCATCATGCGCATATTTATTCCTATAATGCTGAATGTGTTCAACCGGCACTAATGGCAACATGCGGATATTATTGTGTATATTTTTTATATTATTGTTTGAGAGGTGTAAACATGAACCATATACTACGGACATTAAGAAAACGTGACAGAAACAATGCAAAAGTGAAACGTTTAACTCTAAGAATGAGAGAAAAGATGCGAAAAAATAACAATGGATAATTAATTATAATAATTATTGTTTCTCATGTATTTATAGAATAATTGATGTCATTAAATGTTGTCACTAATTTAGTTTATTATTGTATTTTCCTATTTTGCTTCGATGTGTCAATAAAATGAAAAAAAAAGAAAAAAGTGTATTATTTGATCACCGCCCCTTATACTGTTGCCCGAATATCGCATTGCAATATGCATGCATACTACTGGAATGATACCATGTTTATACACACGCATACAGGGCACACTGGCGTGGGGGTTAATGCATGGTAGTAGTGGTGGTGGTGCTTAGTGGTTGGTGGTGTATCTCAGTACTGGTTGAAGTGGTGGTAGTGGTTGTGGTGGTGGTGCTAGTTGCGGTTGTGGTGAAGGTGGTAGGTGGTGGTGTTGATGCGGGTGGTGGTGGTGATGGTGTTGTGTGTTGGTGGTGCTGATGATGGTGGTGGTGATGGTGGTGGTGTAGGTGATTAGTGGTGAGTGTTTGCTGGCGCAATGTCTAGACAAATAGATAGCTGCATAGCCAGTCATTCCAATGATACATTAAAAAAAAGTCTTCTCTTGGTCTGCAAATGGCCATTTTCTATGAGAAAATTTAAATTCACTTGGAGAAATTCGAGGGTTAAAGGTTTAAAGGGTTAAGAAAATATATAGTGCCCATGTAATGGAGTAACATTAGGTGGTCGCTTAGGGAAGGTTTGACTTGATTATATGGTAAAAACCCATGGTTATAACATATCACTCTTGGGTATCCCAAAAGGATATATTTTTATTTGACTTGTAGTAAACGACCATCTATGATTATGCTACTATGCTCGTAATGTGGCTCTTAATTGTTAAAATGTAATGTCGTGAATGATAAGGCATGCAGTCTCCAACCATCTCCCAACAATGCACTTACTACTGTTAACGTATGAACGCCGTGAATTAAAAATGCATTAATCTTTAGTGGTAAACAACAATAGTAAGTGAGCAGGTTCGCATGTTATTATAAACTTTTTTTTAAAACTTTACTCCCAGCGAGGACATTGTACTATCTTGCTAAATATCAATCTAATTCCATTTGTTCACCAGAATGTGATCTTATGCATGCGAGTGCACTCAAATAATCAAGTGCTAACACATGTTCATAAGGGTTGGCTGGACGCTATTGTTCATAAGTTGGTGCTGGATGCTATTGTTCTAAATGACTGGCTGTGTCTATTGTTCATGGAGGTGGCCGATGTGCTCTCATGTAGACAGTATAATTGGTATTTATTATCTGTGATATGAACGACGTATTTTATGAAAAAACATTCAACAGCGATCAGCAGCTTGATTTCCAAAAAAGTTAATAAAACTAGGACATTTTCTGTGTCCAGGTACATACACATGTTGCCACCTGTTTAAAATTGCTCAACATTTTTTTAAAATGTAATAATTAAATGACTGCCACTTTAAAGACCACTCCTTAAATACGATAGATACATGATTATTATATATAAATAACACTATACAACATCATTATAGGTAACTATATATTACCTGTGTAATGCAACGCTCTGATTTTTTGATAATTAAATGACTGGGGCAGTTTCAAAATATGTTTTAAACACAACGGGGAGGGGGGGGGGGGCGCTGCCCACTTAATTAATGCGTTAAACACAGCAAGAACATGATCAACGCATGTCAATACCTATTTTAAAAATACATTAATCTATGCATTAACACATCATTTAAACGATAGCGTCTAGCCGGACATTTAGAACAATAGCGTCCACCTGCATGGACAATAGCGTCCACCCGCTCCTTTAGAACGATAGTGAATTGCACTTGACCTCGTGTACACATCAATCATTTTTGACTGGAGGGGATCGGCTGAGTGCTATTGTTCTCAAACAATTGCACATGACCTCGTGATCAGGAGAACAATTGCGCTCAGCCGGTCCCTGTACTACTTCGGTGAACTTACACATAGACAATATTGTATGCAACAGCTCCCGGTTCAATTAGTTGTCAACATATTCAACAGCTTACCTGTTTATCTACCGTGGAATTGAATTTTCATAGCAGACCAACTTGTTCCAGAGATAGCAGCTGTGTAACGGGGAATCCAGTTATAACTATGGCCCACCTACCTCTATCTAAGCTCCAACCACCCGTTGCCTATATTGTGATCAATAGATCACTGTGCTTCCGTACTCCCAATTTCCAGTAAACTATACAGGTAAGCAGTTGAACAATTTGAGAGTGGTCAGATTAGTTTGAAAATATTCAACATAATGTTGGCTAAATAGAAAAGACATAAAATTCGTACGACTTGTCGAACGCTACCGCGTTTGTAACACACTATATTGCGTCATTGATGACGTAGTTGATTATGACATTCAGGCTACATGTGCCGTAGTTGATTACGACCTCGTATGATTGAAAGAGAAAGCGGGTTCCTTAATTGTTTACAATTTATGGCACTTCTCTTAATGTATATATGGAACAGGGGAACGGGGCACTATTTACTGATAGACATTTGATAGATAACGATTGCCGTTGGAAATGATTTATGAACCTACTTAAAGGTGTATATTCGCACCAGAATGCTTGAAAATAAAATTGTCAAAATTGTCTTTTTTATAGGCTTAAGTTATGTGTTTATATGTAACGAAAGGAACTACATCTTAACATATGATGATTTCATTCCATATAAATTAATATCATTTTTTAAGTTGCAACATTATGTTTAATATTTTCAAACTAATCTGACCACACTCAAATTATTCAACTGCTTACCTGTATACAATATTAACAATTTTATTTTCAAGCATTCTGGTGCGAATATGCACCTTTAAGTTGGGTTGGTACGTTGTCGATGGACCACGCACATTAAACAACTAGAGTAATGTGTGTTCTGATATAGGCCTAGATATGTGCTTGAGATACACTATAGGTCAAAATGTTAAAATGTCGCTGCATTATAACAATTAATGTCGCAGAGTGTAGTCAACAGGACGCAATTTTGTCTATTTATACCATCGCAGCTTATCTGTCTCCATTACCAACAAGACACACAGTTGATATCCGTGTCTCTGCATGTCTTATAAAAGTGTCAAAGCGCATGTGGGCTAGCGTGGAGTGATTTAATCAATTACCACAAGAGGATATCGTGACGAGTTCAAACTCATATGCTTTAATATAGTAACATGATTAAGCACGAATTCTTCAATTTGATTATCAATCTCGTGTAGTGTCAAAACTAAATTGAAGTTATCAATCCTGCCCTATAATCGTATATCCCTTTTATGTCGAAGTCGGTCAAAACAGGACTCTACATTGATCTTAAGGAATGTCTCTTTTCAGAGCAAATTAATGATTTCTCGCCAACAAACCAGTTGTTAAAACCTTTAATCGTTAAATGTGGTCAAGAATCTATAACCGAGCCAGTCATTCTAGTAGTAAATTAAACAAATAGTTTCAACTTGGTCTGCAAATGGTCATTCCATAAGGAAATAATTTGATGTTCTAGACCAATTAAAGCCATTACACGTTAAATTAACCAGTTTATTAATGAGCATTACATAGTTTGAAATATAAATCTAAGGTAGGACCTATGAGGAGAATTCGAGAATATAGGTGCTAGGGTACAAGGAGCCCGATATGGGCCTCTGCTAACAGCGAACTAATAATACAAAGCATATATTATGCCATCGTACTAACATACGCTCACTCACATACTT
Source organism: Chaetoderma sp. LZ-2023a (assembly GCA_034401795.1). NCBI lineage: Eukaryota > Metazoa > Mollusca > Caudofoveata > Chaetodermatida > Chaetodermatidae > Chaetoderma > Chaetoderma sp. LZ-2023a. Next base: position 57,260,843 of record CM067365.1, read on the forward strand.
ACGCCGTTCTAGGTCGATACGGGAATGGAGTGGGAGGGTGAGGCCCATACAATAGGACGGCGATATCATGTTCGAAGTATGAACATTGTATCTGTCTGTTTCCAATATTTAACGGGTTTCGATTGATAGTCTCGTTTTACCAGACAGCCTAATATCCTGCATTAGAGATAGCATCCGTGGCAGTATAATATACGGTTACACCACATACAACTTATGTCATCCCTTTGTTAAATGTATGACCGCTGCGAGCTACCAGCCAGTAATTTCAAAGGACATTAACTGTGAACGCACTGAATATTTTGAAAAGAAATCTGACTGAAAGTTGTTAGTAGCTTAGCCACCGACAACTTTCAGTCATATTGTTTTAAACATATTCAGCATACACAGAGTTAAACTACATTGTAAATGTAGTCTGCATAAATTCAGCAGTCAGCCAGTTATGTTATAAGTGCCTTTATGTTCTCCCATGACAGTGAATAACTAGTTGAGGCGAGCAGTTCAAGGGAACGCAATAATTTACATTAGTAACGCAAGGAGCATATGTTATAAGTGTTTTTTGTCATGCACGGATTATTGCGATGTACTCAATTCAACCTTATAAACACTTCCAGTGAAATCGTCAATACGTAAAATAGCTTCAAACAGCATTACACGAAATGAATTAAACGCGACCTGTTTGACTATTATATAACGATGTATTTGGCCCCGTACTGCGCAATAGATAGTTCCGGACAACTAATGTATTGATCAGGGAGCTTCACGTCTACGGATTACCAAGCGCATTCTAAGACCACCTTGCAAATAACACCGTATGGCTTAGCGTTCCACGCATTCATTTCGCTTGCATGTATCCTCTGAACATCCCACACCACCTCCTCGCCCACCCGTTATATCAGTTGTTGTGGCGAGGATCTGAATCCATCTCAGATGTATATACATATTCAGTAATCTTTGTCAATACTGACTACACTGTCATATGGAAGGAATAATGCGTTTCCTGGATTACCCTTCTCTGTGTGTTTGTAACTAAGCATTGTCTGGGAAATTCGTTAACCAAATGTGTAGCGTGATATATCCACGTGAATCACCATTGTCAAACTGTGGATTCCTTCTAGAGTTATACTCAGAACAATTACACGCAAATACTACTGAACTCAAGACATTCAGTATTTAATCAGTTGGGCTCTATATCGTTTCCTTATCTCACATGCATGCGGCAGATAGCATGGCGTACACTACATAAATGTCAATGCTCATTTGTACTCGATTTTTAAAATGCCATCTGTTCAGATGAGATTCTTTATTTTAGGAGGTTTAACGACATTTGACCTATTGATCGATAATGTAATCAAGCGGTATTTTTGAGAAAATAAATCGCCTGCTGTGTGTGTACACATACTAAGAGATGACATGTGCTTAGCGACCACACTGATGCCTGCCATGGTAAGCATTATTTGAGTACACAAGCTTGAAGTCATAAATGTAATACCTCACGATTAGCCAGAGAAACTGTGCTGTAACAAACGGTTATTTTCCTATACCCGGCGAAACAGGTGTAATCTGCATATATGTTTACCTGTATGGGAGACACGGTCATAAGACACATGTCTTATCGTGCTTCCATTTGATGAAAAATAAATGTTATTTAAACCAATTCGCGTAACCCAGTGGGACAGGTGTCATCCACATAACCCGGCAAGACAGGTGTCATCCGCGTAACCCAGAGAGACACGTGCCATCCGCGTAACCCAGCTAGACAAGTGTGATCCGCGTAAAGCAATCACGTGGTAATTATTTCTGATAGATTGTGTCTATTATGAAGAAAACGCTATAGAAGCATTTGCAAATGATTGATTTACATACACTTGCACTGGTCTGGATACCAAAAGTGATGGAAGGAACCAAGTTGTCACTCAAATATTTGACAAGATAATCAAATGATGACTTGTTAGCCGGAGCCACAATAACGATGCAGTGGGACTGGTCGCGAAAGCAGGAATAGTCCCTTACAAATGTGTCTAGATTTTATGTATTTGATGACTGTACAAATTAATACACATTATGTTGTGCTTGCCATGGAAACAACAGACCCCGCCCACACCCAAGGAATGTAGTTACAATATGCATAGGCTTACTTAAATAACTCTCTGGAAATTGGAATTCAGCGATTTACAATCCATTCAAACATGGCTAAAAGGAAGGTTGAGCTTAAAGAGAACGGGACGGGGTATAGCTAGACATGACTCGCTCTAATATTACCCTTATGGTTTGTGCCTCTGACCTCGACACATCCCTAAACCAGGATGGGAAATGGACCTTTCCATTTTAGCTATGCCCCGCCCATCGCTATCTAAGCTCCACCCACACATCGCTCGTGTTGTGATCGATCGATTTTGAACTCCCTGACTATTAATTTCCAGAAAATTGTACATGTAAGCCATTGAATATTTCGGAAATAATTTGACCGGACGCTGTTGCTGCCTAAGAAAATTAGTTTCAAGTTATTCAACAGCATATGTATTAAATAGTAGAGACATACAATTCGTACACCGTGTCAGAGTTAAATACGGATCAAATAGAATCATTTATGACGTAATGATATTGACGTCATCCTACACGCCGCTTTGCAGATTATGACGTCAGATGTTAGATGATGCTCTGGAAAGGTGAATTCTTAACCAAGCTGTCTTCTATAATAGCAGGTTCCATTTCTAGATACGACCCGCCCATTTCTACCTAAGCTCCGCCCACATGCTGTCGATTTCGAGTCAAATACGTTTTAAAGTATTCAATAAAATGTGTATTAAATAGTAAATTCACCGATGTGACGTCATTTACGACATTTCCACATGTGAGGTAAATTATTATGACGTTGTATACGTGAGTGACAGATCAAAGCTATCCATTATGATGAATTGTCTAAGAGACATTCCATAGCGCTATGTCGCAGTAGCGCTGACTTTTACTGGCATATACACGTGTCTGAACGTCAACAGTGATACGCACAACACCGTGATTTACGCATCCAGGTTTAAGAATCAATTTTTGCCAGTGACGTCGCTGGTAAGTGGGCGTACCATTTACAATCTGAGCTGTCACGTGAAGTGCGTGTTTAATAAACTATTCGAGTTCAGGAGAGTGGCTATTTACCGGATCTCTGTGCAAGGGCGGACTTAAGGCAGTATAATACGTGCATTTGCGTAGGGTCGCCAAACGCCCACGGCCCCGCAAAGGTGGCACAACAGTTATTTGAGGACAATACACACATAGATACCACCCATATAGTACAGCTCATGAATACTATTCAACATTATCTCTTTATTTTCGTTTGAAACATGTTAAGTTATTCTTGTAATGAGCAGTATAAGATTGATGTGGACAAATTCCACACCCCTTTAACCTCAACCCCGCCCCACCACCACCGCGGCACTATGTTTGCAATTGGACCCTAGATTTATCGTGCTTTGAACGACTGTTCCGCGTGTCACGCAAAAGTATTTCAGAAGCTTTGCATAGGGTCCACGAGTCCTAAGTTCGGCCCTGTCTCTGTGGCGTTTTACGACTCATATTCACTTCACAGTCGAATAGCGCCATTTCAACACATCACCTCAACACGCATATTATAACAACCCACGCATCCTAACCCATGAATACAGCACATACTAGCGGCATTATAAGATAACTTTTAGAAAGAGATAATGTTGCCAGCTGATTGGCGGAAGACCGCGAACCATTGGCATATGGGTAAGGGTTTAGATGCATCTAGATATACCACGCTCATTTTCTACGTAAACACCGCCTTGCATTGACCGCGTTGGTATCGATTTATAGACTTTCAATCCTGAATTCACTGAATCACAATTTCAAGATAACTATACAGGTTTGATATTTTGAAACTAATTTGACTGGCACTTGTTGCATCTAGTCAAATTGGTTTCAAAATATTCAACAGAATGTTTATAAAATGTAAAAGACATACGATTCGCACACTTGACAGCTTATTCGATATTCATGGCATACATATATACGCCATTCATTACGCATTTATGTCTGCGATATCAGTCTACCTGTGATGTGATTGATTATGACGTCAAATGCGTGCATGATAGTTTGGATCTATCCATTGGATTCAAGGTTCTTGTAGTATTTCTTTTGGAAACTGGACATATTTTAGACCAGTACCTAACATGCTGTTCGTGTTCGAGGTGAAGATGTACTAAATCAAAGGAAATCTCACTTTATCTTATACTACACATTCAGGTGATAGAATTTGCCACTCATAATCCATCTATGAAATTTTAGCTTTTTATCAAGCCGACAACGAAATATATTCAGGCTTTAGCAGCTAAACGTTGCTACATTTCTACCGCCTATGATGGCTGTCATGATGTATTTGTCAATCAATCACAAAACGTCAGTCAGCATCCTGTTCTACCCTCAGTCAGAGAGGAGCCGCGCTCAGTCATAGAGGAGCCAGCTATAGTTTGCCAATGTGGTATCAAATCAATCATACAGGTACGCTGCTGAATATTTTAAAACTAGTTTGACTGGAAGTTGTTGCTGCCATAGTCAAATGAGTTTCAAACTAGTCAACGAGATGATTATTACATAATAAAGAACGCAATGCCTTGACACTTACATGGCACCACACATTATAGCTTGAGGAGACAAAATGGTGGCGATCACCATTCAACATTTAAGCGATGTTACAAAGTAGATAATTGTGATACAGAAACGGGAATGTGACAGAATATGAGTGATATGGAGTCTATAAACCATACTATATCGGTGCAAGATAACATGAGAATAGCATTCGGTTAAAGGTCCACATTCGCACCAGAATACCGGAAACTAAAATGGTTGAACTTGTATATCTGTACATGCTTTTAATTATGTACCTCAACGTAGTGAAACGAAATACATCTTAACATACGATGGTATCAGTGTCTTTATATACAATGTAGCAATTTTGAGTTCAAGCATTCTGGTCTGAATCTGAGCATTTAATAATAATTTCGCACACCGAGGAAGGCCGGTGTGAGTACTGCGACTGGTGCCGTTTGTCTGTCTCTCTGCCTGTCTGTCGGTCGGTCGGTCGGTCTGTCGGCCCGAGGCATATCTCCAGAACCCTATGAGGAAGAATCACAAAACTAACCAAATAAATTCATATTTTGAAAGGCTCGAAGACATTTTTATTTTGAGGTAAAAGGGTCAAACATCAGTGGCGCAGGGTCACTACAGTGCATACCGAAATGCACGTTTCGTGGATTACGCTACAATGCAAGAAGGCAGAATCCCCAAACCCGTAATATACGTACACATTGTGGGTGGCTAGAAGGAAGTTTTAGTTTCGGGTCAAAAGATCGAATATCTAAGTCACGGAGTCACGAGGTGCATACCGGAATACACATTTTGGCCATAGCTGTAGAAAGCAAGTAGATAGAATCAGAAAAGCAAGCCATTGCCTTTATATATAACACTTTATGAATGATCTTAGTTTGAGGTCAACGGATTCACTATGAAAGTCACGGTGGCCACTGAGTTCATCGTCAAGCCAGGAGCTCAAAGGCGTGACTCAGCAGATCCCAGGAATGCACACTAGTTATGCTTGAGTCGGTTACTACGGAGTTTAATACATATGAATGATTTTTAATCGTCACATTTTTATCTCAGTCGATCACTTGGGTTGTCGGTTGGTTATTTGTTCGGTGAGTTTGTTAGTCGGTCGGTCGGTCGGTCGGTCGGTCGGTCAGTCAGTCGGTCAGTCTGTCTTTCAATCAGTCGGTCAATATCGTACATGTATTATAGCGCGTCGCACTTGTTCAAATATCATTCAGAAAGTTCTGCCCGCCACAAATAGCGGAGCCGTAAATATATACTAGTGTGCAGTCGATGGGATGCCATCGCAAATCCGCCCGATTTCGTCAACTTTGCCGTTTTCACACACCCCTTCCGCTAAGGCGTCTACCTCACCTCGTCCACATCCAGAGGTGCAGCCTAATGCAAAGAGTTCTCCACAATCCGCAAACATTTGATTAACTTACATACCGAATTTAGTTGAGTCCGCCAATTCACCTTTCCAGAGTACCCACCCATCATATGACGTTATAATGAACTGCGTGATGTGTACACTGACATCATAATGAATGACGTCATGAATGACGTCGATAAGTACGTCACGAAGGTATATTTGATGACGGTCTATGGGCTGTTGTACAAATCGTTTGCTTTTACTATTTGAAAAATATTCTGTTGAATATTTTGAAACTAATTTGACTGGGCGCTGTTGCTGCCTATGGCAGCAACAGCACCCAGTCTAATTAGTTACAAAATATTCAACAGCTTTCCTGTATAGTTTTCAGGAAATTGATAGCTAGGACATTCGGGTATCCATCAATCCAAACACGGCCAGGTGTGGGTGGGGCTTAGCTAGTGATGGGCGAGGCATAGCTAAAAATGGAAAGGTCCATTGTGACCACCCTACCCCACACTAACACGGGGCAAAGCAGAACTGCAACTGTCTTCCAGCAATCCGCAATCATATGTGTAACTCACATTCCGCGCAATGGTTTCAGAAGGATATTAAGACGGACACACTGACAGACGGAAGGACGGGCGGACGGACAGACGGATGGACAGACGTAGACGATTGCAATATTCCCTATGTTCTTTCAAAACGCGTGTGGATAATTATATATTTAATGACATGTATTTGACGTATGTCAATCATCAGTGTATACGTAATTTCCTTCATCGATAAGAAAATATCTCTCCTTGTATATCTGTCATAAGCCCCCTTCTAAAAAGGGCATGTAAAAAGATATCAAAATGATGCGCGCGTACCGTTACAATAATAACTTATTGATAACGGCCACGACATGAAGAAAAACGTTCCTAATTCTAATAGGATTTGTTGAAATTTTTTTGAAATTTCTTGCAGTTTCTTATATTACGGCAAGTACGTAGCCTATACATTGCTATACACGTGACTTCAAAGATACAATCCTCAGCCAAGACGGTTATTGCCTATATTCTTCAGTGAAGTTGTAATCTCTTGCCGTAGATTCGAAACCGCGTTCTGATATGTCGGATGATGCACACTGACTGGATAACCAGGGCGCATTAATTCTGCTTATTTGTGCGGTGACTTTGATCTAATATTGCTGAGCTGGGTGCCATTTCATCCCTTGCCATGTTGGCTTACTAGATTCAGTCATCCAGTCTCAATATCACGATTCTATATCAACAAATATAAATCAGTTGTTGAATACTTTCTATTCAGTTAGGCTGAAACCAGTCAAATTCACGTTAACCCTTTCATGGCGGGGACGACCAAATCCGGCCTCTGCAGTGGTCTTGTGAAATGTCCATTTGCTGGCCCAGAAAAGACTACTTTTGAAAATTTGTCACCGGAATGACTGGCTTGATAATCGAATCTGTCATTACAGTGGTAAATTTACAAAATTTGCTTGCAAATAGACATTCAATAAGGAATAATTAGGATTTCTTGACCAAATTTAGCCATTTAAGTGTTAGAATATTGATCAAAATAACTTCTATATTGTAACTGACTTCTCTAATCTCTAATCTGTTTTAGTATGAAAGTGTAATGCGCTGCTGCATACGAATGCACCATCATCCAGGCACAACAACACCCCCCCCACCCCACCCCCACCCCCTTCATAATTTACATCAAACATATTTCCACTAGGGGTTGCGCGGGAAAATAATTTGTCATAAATGAGCAAGTGTCCTTGCGACAAAGATTTAGCACGCAAACGACCTTTCCAGTTTATCCATCCATCATATGACGTCATAATCAACTACGTGACGTGTCGAAGGACGACATACTAATGACGTCATGAATGACTCGATTTAGTCCGTCGTAAACGCTTAATAGTCCGACACGTTGTACGAATTGTATGCCTTTGGTAATTTTTAAACATGTTGTTGAATATGTTGAAACCAATTTGACTGGGCGCCGTTGACAGGTAACAACAGCACCGGGTCAAATTAGTTTCAAAACATTCAACGGTTTACCTGAATAGTTTTCTGGAAATTGATAGTTAGCGAGTTCAGAGATGATCGACCCAAACACGAGGCTGGTGTGGGTGGAGCTTAGCTAAAGTTAGGCGGGGCATATAGCTACACCTGGAACGGTCCATTAGGCGATTGCCCATGGCAGTATGTTAAGCCCGTTGGTCTGTGTAGAGAAGTATTTGCGATCTATCGGCTTTTACAATATTATGAGTACATACTAATGGTCGTATCAAATTCTGTCGTAGACAGTTCATTTATAATTTTTATTTATTAAGAGACAAATACGCCGACCTAAGTCAGTGAAAATGCATTTCCGGGAAATGAACTTTATCTTAAATCAATAAAGCGCTGGACGGCGTGCGTAATATAGAACTCCCGTTTTATCTATGCACATCCAAGCCTCCCCCCTCCGCCCCCAGCCCCCACCACACACCCACCCCACCACCCACCCACCACCACCCACCGTCGACCTCTAGCTAGGCTCCACCAACGCTTTGCCCATGTTGGGCTCGATCGATCCCTGTACTCTCTGAATCTCAATTTCCAGAAAACTATACCAGTAATATGCTGAATATTTTGAAACTAAATCGAAAAGGAGCTGTTGCTGCCTAGCAGCGCACAGTCAAATTAGTTTCAAAATATTCAACAACATGTTTGTTACATAGTACAGGCATACACTTCGTACACCTTTACATAATACAGGGATACAATTCGTACAACTGTACGGGCTATTAAGCGTTTGATACGGAATAAATCGAGTCATTCATGACATAATTCGTTATGACGTCAGCCTACACGTCATGTAATTGATTATGACGTCATATGTTTGATGGATAAACCGGATTTCTCCATTGCAGCACAAAATAATAGGCATTCATTGTCGTAACTAAATCTAGGTGCCCAGCGTGTAAAGCTAAGCCGGATGAAGGTGACGCCATCAGCGCGTGAATAGATTAGCTTATTACTATGTCCCTGCAGGTTGAAGACGTTTCAGATCGGCTCAGAAAAACACTTTTCCTGATTTTGACTAATTGTTTTCTCAGTAAAATTAGCTTAATTCTAGCATATCTGGCCTGATTATAAATATGTTAGCAGCCTGTTAGCAGGCCATGGGGTGGAAGAAAGTATGCTGTTCCAAGAACGCATTTCCCTTTAATTTGCTCAATAATGCGCCCTCCATCGGTGAATCACGGAAATGAAACTGAACATGGTGATGAAAATTCATCTTTCCGTAATTTCCTGCACTTGTTTTTCTGATGGTCACTGACTATATATTTTTAATGTAGCTATTGCCGCCCTGTCACATTGCTCTTCTCCCCATGACCTTGCACATGGCGTTGCGCGATTCCACCAAAACAGTCTAACCACATTCCCCACCGAGTTGAGCCGGAACATAGTCGTGGAAACTAGACTCCCCCCCCCTCCTTACTGCCTAAAGTCCCGAAACACACTAACACCTCCGTCTCACCGCGGACTGTGGGAAACTGGTGACCACAAAGACCGACCTCTAGGGTCACTGGAGCGTTCAAGTTCCAGCGGGGCCGGGCGACCATTGCCGCCAACGGCGAACACAATCGTGTCGTCTCGGCTATTCGTGAAACCGGTATGTCTATGCATTATAAGTGATAGAATTTGAGATATAAAGATATTTGTAGACCAGCGAGTAGTAAGTTGGCTTCTTGCAAAAGTGTATGTGCAAGGTTTAACAAAGTAGTTCGTTTCCTGCGATGTAAAAAGTGTGACGTGTTTACAGCATCTGTTTTGTATCTTATCAAAGATACCTAACATATCCTTATAGTGTATGAACTTATGTAATTCCGTGGTTTTTTTTTTGTAAATTTATGGCACCATATATTTCTGGAGCCATCATATATTCTTAAAGGTGACAATTTTTGGTGCCAGTTTTTCTTTTGTGTTTTGGCCCATTTTTCTTCAAATATTTGACGCGTTGCGTACGATGTGCAAACTGTTGACGAAATTGTGTTTACTTTGAAAGAAGTATGGCATGCTGCCATTCAAAATGTCCGTCATTAAGAATTATGCAATAGTATCATATCGGTATGTGGCGTGGACTCAATGTCGACATTTCCGATAGAAATTTTCAACGAAGTATATAAAAAAAAAAAAAGCTGTAAATTTGAATGCGAGACAAATACAATGTAATACCGGCAAGGTGCATTAAAACAGATATGACTAGAAGTGTATTCATTTAAAGTCACATCTAGAATGAAACATACCTCATTATAACGTCTTTCTTAATATTGCTATTATTATACATAGTTTGTAAAATTGTAAACGGATGCTTTATTATTACATACCAGTAGTGATGAAGGTATTCAACCGATTTGTAAGGGGTGGTGATGCATCAATTCTCAACACTTTTTAATTATAATCAGATTAATTATCTTCATCGCTATCATCGCCATCACTGGGTACATTTAACCTGCCATCAATATTCTCACAAGACTCATTTGGTGCTTCACAGCTACACATCTCTGTACACACCAAATTATCCTTTCTGCATTAACATCTATGTGTACATTTGCTCTTTTGGCAATCACACCGCACTAACTCTATGATAGCTTCTGGTGCAGACTTTAAATCAATGACTCTTGGGACATAACTGTTTGTTGTCCAACCTCGAGCTATATAGAGCTGGTGATGGTAAATCTGGATGGGCTTGATCATCATGATACCACACCATAGCTTGGTAATGAGTTCGTAGCATGTAATGGTATAGAGCAGGTCATGCGGGCAGCAACTTCTCTGCTTCAGCCTGTATGTTCTTGAAAGGATTCCATCTCAACTGGCGAATGCCAGTAATCTTTGTCCCTGGCGCATACAGCTGGCATACATACATCTCAAGAGATGCCTTGAATTCTGAAGAAGGTTGTAATTTATTACCAACTTGGGCAAATGCTTCACATATATTTTCCCCAGCCTTGCGAAGTGTATTCTGACAGCTAACCGTATCTTAGCGAGAAAATTGTCCAACTGTGGCACAGCTTGTAAAGCCGCGGAAGCCACGCAATGCAGCAATGAACTGCTCACCTGATCCGTTATATATTGGTTTCAAGCTAATGGTACGACGTTTCTCAGATATCCATGTGATGAAGCATGTTTCCATTCCTAGCTGTCTAAAATGAGACAACGCCGGTAGGGAAACATCTGTATCTGGATACATGATATGTCTTTCTCGCTCGGTGATCTAGAGGCTTCTGTTTTAACGTGACACCAGTATCATAATGATCAACTATAACATGTGTCATGTCATTTTTTCGGACTTTGCGATCAAGTGCAGAAAGAAACCCACAGGCTATGTCTAAACATATTTTACCATTTCCGTGATGGAATCGAGTTTTATGGAGGATAACCATTCCATGCATGATAAGAACTTTCTCTGGTCCAGCAGAATCATCGATTGTATCCATTGTGTCAGCTTTCTTTCTACCATTTCCTGACTGTCTTCTGCTACTTGTCAGGGTTGGCAAGTTTTGGACACTAGTGGTTTAAACCGCGGTTTAAACCATGGTTTAAACCGTCCGCCCAAAATAAGTTGTGGACACCTTAAATTGTCCAAAACTGTCCAAAACCTAAAATATTGGTATAAAAAATATTTTTCGGAAATGTAATTTTCTTAAAACAACTATATAGCATTTAGACACATACAGGTACATGTACATATCGATGGATGGTTATCTACATGTATTTTTGGAGACTTTATTGCTATATAATAATAATAATACTAATAATCTAAAAGGACACATATGATTTCAATAAACTAGGAGTCTTATTTACTTCTTTCTATAATCCATGGGTTAATTTTTTTCAACTTGTGTTTGTCTTAAATGTTTTAACTCTGTATAATTCGACCAGTTGTGTTAAACCCACAGAAACCCTATTTAATCACTAATGTAAACATATTAGACTACCTATGTACAGCTAGATGTTTATATTATTGAGAACTGTCTCTGTGTCTAAATCTATTTCTTGCAAAATGTTCATGGCCTATGGAAGTATCTTAAACTCATAGAGAAAATATATTCTGCTACGATGTTGTTTCAACAATTAACTGATGACCCTTGCTCTCTAAGGCTATTTTAGAATGCACTACTCAGTACACACATTAGCTATGTTTACATAAGATCTTATGCAAATTTGGGATTAAGGCATTAAGCTGATAGAATAAAAATTAGATTCTTTATGTTTTCATCTATCCTCAGTTAATGCTAGATATCAATTAGACAATTAGTAAAATGATATCCTTGTGCTACATTAATCTTTGAATTCTTTTGTTGTCCTGAATATGTATGTGTTGATGGTATTTGAAATAGTTAATATGTATTTCAAAGGTGGTAGGCCTAGGGATCCAATTTGGAAGCCCTTTTTGGAAGTTAAGATTAATGGCAAACAAATGGCTAAGTGTAGAGAGTGTGAGTACACAGTTGTCAACAAGGTAGCAAGGATGAAAATACACTATGAGAAGCATGAGAAGTCTACTGAAAGTCCGTTGAACAGGCTGATACAGACAGTGCAGACACACATATCAGCAAAGATATCAAGATTTTGAAGGTAAATAAAATTAATGCTTAACCCCTTGCCCTCTAATGTCAATAATTAAAAATTCTATATTTTATTGTGACTATACCAAGGAAACTGGTTTTCGTTTTTCAACAATTTTGTTGGCCGATGACAAATTTGTTGAAAATAAAAAATCAGTTTATCTTTTAATTTTATTTGAAAAATGTTTTTTGTTGACATTGGAGTGCTAGGAGTCCAATATATCTAATACATGCCTTAACCCTTTCACCGATGAATTCCTCAGCGATCATTTTCAATGACACTATGCGGGAAAACTGCAGAATATTTTGAAACTAATTTGACTGGAAAACACATTTACTCGTGAAATGACTGCCGCTTTTACTAAGCCAGTCATTTCAGTGAAAGATTTTCAAAAATGTGTGCTATGTTGTGTTTAAAAGTCATAATGTACAATGTAGGTAAGGTTACTATTAACTGTAATTGTCTTGGCCGCATAGGGGTTATCAACAGGATGTCTCACCTTTAGTTCAGATACCTGAGTTAATTATGCTCTTTGCCATGCTAGTAATAGAGCCAGGTCTGATAATCTCTGATAACCACAATCACATGCTGAGCCTCTCTACAAGTCAATGGTATAGGTGTGATAATTGGCCTGTGAGGGCGCTGGCTTAAGATTAGAAATAACACACAATGATCTGCTTAACCCTATACTTTCTGCAACCCAGGGTTTTCAGAAATACTCTTGCCTGAATACCTTTACTACAGTAATATTATGAAAACAATTTGGCATAGCACACTAACACCCTTCAGATAGACTGATGCAAACAGCTAAACTAATATTCAGCAAGTCCCAAAGTTTTGAAAATAAATAAAAACATGCATTTATTTGACAGAAGGGTGGTCTATCTTTAACTCTATCCATTCCAAATTTTAAATGTATTGAATTATGACATAACATTAATTACTTTTGAAAATTCAATATAGGAATGACTGATTTTGTTGCAATGCCAGTCATTTCAATGTAAATTTTTAAAAAGATTATCATATCTTGTCCCCAAATGGCTTGGACCAGGTAGGGTGCAAATCTACATTTGGCTTATATAGCACATGTAATATCCCTTTTCTTTGTTTCAGCTGGACAAACCATCAGCTGCACCATGCACAAAGCGAATAAGAGAAGAATTGCCATCACAATCAGCACCACCCTCACCAACCTGTCCAGTTCAATTCTCAATTCAACCCGATCTGAGCCGACATTGTATCACTACCACCTCAGCTATGAAGTCAGCAATAGATATAGAAGTCGCGAGGTTGTTTTATGCTTGTAACCTTCCATTTTCAATGGCTGAACATCCGCAGTTCATATAAGTTGTTAGTATGCTACGCCCAGGATATAAACCTCCTTCACCTAAACTGATTGGTGGAAAGTTGCTAGATGCTGTGCATGATCAGGTGACAGAGGATATGAAGGTGATTCTCGGTGGCAAGACAGCAACATTAGTGGAGGATTGGTGGAGTAACATTCACAATGAACCTATCATAGCATCCTGCTTGCAACTAGAAGGAAAGAGCTTCTTCCTAAACATCTTTGACACGGGTTCTATGACTAAAAGTGCTGAAAACTGTAAGGTGAAGTGTCACGAGACAATACAATATGCTAAGACAAAATACAACTATACAGTTAAGAGCATTGCCACAGATAATGCAAAGAACATGGAAAAAATGCGTGATGGTTTGAAGGCTGATGACAATGATCTTATTGTCTATGGCTGTTCTGCACACTGGCTAAACTTACTAGGGCAAGACATAGCACCGGATACGCTAATACAGCATGTAGTTGAGATTCAAACATATTTCAGGAATCATCACAAGCCACTATCCTGGCTCTCGGAATGTATTGGTAGTGTTAAGCTACAGCTTCCTTGTGACACTAGATGGAAGAGTCAACTCGTGTGTATTGACTCCTTCATTCACGACCGTCCACATTTCATGAAAATTGTACAAGACCATGAAGGAGAAATAGATAATTCTATTGTCAAGAAGATAATGGACTTTAACCTGTTTAGAAATTCAAGAGACTTAGCCGAACAACTTCGGCCAATTTCAATAGCAATTGACACATGTCAGAGTGACACATCAACACTAGCCAATGCATGCCATGTTTGGCTTGAATTACTAAACAACACTCTGCTAGAACCACACAAGAAAACTCTGTTAGCACGTTTCAGCAAAGCAATCCTGCCAGAGCATCTTGGCGCATACACATTACATCCAACGTTTCAGGGCGAGATGCTGGTAGCAAAACAGTTTGAAGAAGTGAACAATTGGATAATAGCTAAGAACCCTAGCTTTAAAGCAACATGTATTGCATACCAGGCTAAAAGCAGCCGATTTCCTGCATCATATTTCTGTGATGCTGCAGTTCAAGTGCCTTCAGTAACATGATGGAAGGCCTTGAAAACACTAGGTGTGCCAGGTGATTTTATTGATATGGCTATTCAGCTGCTTGAAGCACCAGCATCATCAGCATCGTTTGAGAGAATTTTTAGCAATTTTAGCTATATCCACACTAAAATCAGTAATAGGCTTGGAGTAGAGAAAGCGTCAAAGCTAGTGTTTTGCTACAGGATGTTGAGAGGGCTGTCTGATTTGGACTACTAATTAAACCTAATTTTGCCTTTTAAGTTTTAATTGTATGTATTTGATACAAATGTAATAATAACTCATATAATAAATGGATTTGTTTAATATAGTGCTTTTGATGCAATCTCTGATTTCTTGTTATTTTTTAATAGGATTATGATGCATAAGAGTATGGTGATATGTCCAACATAGTTTTGGACAGTCTTGAACAATTTTGGACAGTTTTGGACTGGTTTAAACCATTTAAGACAGGTTTTAGACAGGTTTTGGACAATGTCTGCTCAATGTTAGTTTTGGACTGTCCAAAACCCAACCCTGCTACTTGTCCAATAACATCTATATGAGCTGTAGACTCCACTGGGACGTTTTCTAGCAAACTCATCAAGTTGCTCTTGAAAAGGAAGTTCAGTTCCATCATTTGCAAATAAGGAACGTGACACATTTTAAAATCCAAACCTGCCAACTGCGTCTTGGATTTGATTTAAACACATTTTATTGTAGGCTTTTTACAAAGGGACTGGGTACAGGTTCTTGCAGCTGAGTTAGACCCTGTCCCAAGGATGCCAATATCTGGCTGAGAGCGAGCTGCAATAAGCATCCTAGCAAAGAGAGAACGATTTTCCTTTATTTCAACTAGTTTCTTGTCCAGATACAAGCGGACTACGTTGTCTGCATCAGTCAATGTCTTCGGCTTTAGCTTTGCCATTCTGTGCAATAGATTTTGAACTCCAGAAATACGCTCTGAAACACACTTTGTGTATCCTTCTTCGCCAACAATATCATGTCGCAGAATGTCACGAACTACTTCATCAGGCATGACAGATTTTCTGACAAAATTTATCAGATCTCCTGCTTCCGACTTGAATGAGTTGGTTGCTTCTATAACTGCTTTGAGACGCTTGATGTTGTTTTCCTGCCTTCTAATTGTAAAAGCGGATGTCTGGGAATGACGTGATCGTATAATCCTTTTAATATTAGCCATGTTTTCAGCCTCAAGAGGCACCCTTGCCAACTCTGGAGCTATAAGGAAGAAAGGTGTTAGTGTTGTCGGCTTTCATGTAATTCCTGCCAGCCCTCCAAGAACCTTCCATTTTGCGATTTCCCTGTTCTAGTGCATGGCCCACACCGATACTACTATACTTGATATGTTTTCTTCACTGCAAAGTTCCCATCAGCAAATACTGTCCACATACCTGGATCACTGGTTTGTAGTTTTTACATTTTTTACAAATACTCAGGGATATTCTGTGTATATCTCGATATGGTTTGACTGATGAAACGTGTGCAGAGTTATTTGAGAGATAATAAATGCAAAAACCAGAGACCTCTCCGTGATGGGCAAATGAAAGGTAATAATGTGGACATCATATCCATGTACATTATGGTGGATTTCACTATTGGCATAGTTTCTCCCTTACTTCAGCAGATTTCTTCCAGATTTCAACCAAGGCATTTTCATCAATATTCCCCTATATTGTGTGACAGCAGAGTGGCTTTGTAGTCCAAAGTTGATGTCTGCCGCAATTTCTGAGACAACTTCTGGTAACAAGTTAACGTATCTAACATCATGTCGAAATGTCAGATTGCCTCCACGGATCGCTTCATGTGTGTGTTTTCCTTCCAAGATGTTTCTGCCTGTTGTTGAATCCAAACAATCCTGCTTCTATCCAGGCGTCGTCTATTCCACTGTTCTCTATGGCAGATCATATTTCTCGTAGAGTACATAGTACTATATGGAATTCTTCCGGTCGGAAGATGCATTTCTCTTTGTAGGTTGGGGAGACCGAATTTTGATTGCTTGCATATAAACAGGTCCGTGTCAAGTGTTATTACTGACGTCGTGTTAACTCCTTCGACTTCACTGTTAATATGTTCTGCCTGCTTCTGCACAACCAATAACGCTGGCCCTGCTCATGGTAGTATGGTTCGTGACATAGTTTGATGAACAGTTATATTTTTACCTGCACACCCCTCACTAGAAAATTCTTCAGTTTCAGGTGGACTGATTGCTTCAGTGTCCCGATGAATCGTGTTTCTGACTCTGGATTGGTATTAAGATTTGGAGCTGTGTTGCTATCCTGAGACCACTGTATATAGCGCCATAGTAGTAATGCTGTGTCTTCCACATCGTGCTGCCGAAATATATGATTGTTTTCCCCGGTCTTGAAATCCTTGTATGTTAGGCTGACCCTAGGCTTCTGTACTCCATTTAATGTGCAATGCACAGACTCACTAATTGATTGCGGGATGGGCCATCAAAGACGTGTGCCAGTGTACATGTGGCATCAAACGTGGCTGACTTACGGATGAAGTGTCCTCATTTGCGTCTTACGCCTGTTGAATGCATTCTTTCCATCAGGCGTGCCCTCCATGAAGGCAATGTTATCTGATGTCAAGAATGTTCGTAAGCCTTTCTTTATACCATGGGCAATGTAAACACCACCTGTAAATG
This sequence comes from Chaetoderma sp. LZ-2023a, assembly GCA_034401795.1. Taxonomy (NCBI): domain Eukaryota; kingdom Metazoa; phylum Mollusca; class Caudofoveata; order Chaetodermatida; family Chaetodermatidae; genus Chaetoderma; species Chaetoderma sp. LZ-2023a. Next base: position 57,278,520 of record CM067365.1, read on the forward strand.
CCATACGTTTAATTACCCCCTCTGCCAACTGAGATTTGATATGCAAAATTCGGCAATAGTCTACACTCACATGGCTGGCATGAACATAGTCAATTAAATGCTTGCTTCGGGGATGTGTGTACCGTGAGACCTAGCGCTAAAACATGTTCATTCTCATTCTTTCTAGCATGTGTAAAACCAGTTTCCTGAACGTGTGGACTATATGACACTGCTTACCTGATTGCATTTCATACATAGCAGTCTGTGAAATTTTGAGACAGGTTTTGTGCATAAGTTCTGAGCGATAGGCCTAGTGTGTTTAAGCTCTCTTTTGGGCCATTAAGTATCCACTATAAAAGTGAATAAAGAATGTTTGGAACATTATCCTCTCGCTCACCATTGCCATTAAGCACACACGATTGCTCTCCACATTGAATAATCTCACGGCGAATAACTTTAGCTGCTTGGCCAGCAACGAAATCTTTGGTAGCTGTTGAACATACATGTTCTGGTTTATTCTGTAACACTCTACTAAAGACTACGTTTATACAACGCAACCTGCGTATCCCTGATGATGTATAACTGTAACAGCTGGGCAGCTCCAAAGGCAGCTCTAGACAAACTTGACGCCTACCACCGCAAACACCTACACACCATCACTTGCCACCGATGGCCAGAGAGCATAATCTCCAACGATGCACTATACAAGATGTGTAATACGCCGCCACTGTCTGTAAAAGTCGCCAAGTAAAGATGGTCCATGTTTGACCATGTGCTAAGGATGCCAGAAGACACACCAGCACAGAGAGCCTTGGAATTCGCCCTACTCGGAGCCAGCAAATGCAGAACCAGGAGTGGACGTCATTGCAAAAATCTGCTAAGCGTGCTACGAGGTGACCTCAAGAAAGCAGGATTAGGTACACTCAAGACAAGAATGGACCTGAGGAAGCTAAGGATTTTGGCTGAGGACAAGACACACTGGGCACAAGCGAAGAAGGACTGATTGCAGATGTATGATGTGTCTACTACTACAGCCGCAGAATACAGTAATCATACATACATACATGCCCTACTAAATTCAATCTCAGATAAATGTTCCAATAATTTGTTTTCATCTGACGGGGCAAATCACATATACTATCAATTCGAAGTATATGTATCACACAAATCGTCGATGATATCACTACTTTCTAGGTCTGTAGTTAAACATAAGGAATTACGTTTCTGCTGACATTATTCCCTCTGAATTTTGCTGATGAATCACGTATTTTATGTAACGGTTCCTGTGCGATGTAAACATCTTTTTTTATTGCACTAATCTATATTCTCTTCTTTGTCCCCACAGACTTAGTCTAGATCTTAACTGAAATTTATATGAATATCAGAAATTTAGCACAATTTGAGCTTCACAAGTTTAGTTGGTTAAGAATTGGTTTGTGAAATCATACGTGTTATACAGTGAAACATCTACAACGACCTCCTGCCGTATTGTTCCAATATCCATATAATATTAATATCAGAAATCGTAAAAATAGTCCCATAGAACTTCCAATGACGGTCATTTTGAATGGCAGAATGTTGTACTTGTCATAAAAAGTAAACCTGCTTTTAATTGTTGTCATCGTACTCATATGCGTCATTTATTTTTGTCCAAAAGACGCCAGAAATATAAAAGAAAAACTGGCACCAAAATCTTTCACTTTTAGGAATATATAAAGACTCCAAGTATGCATGGTACCATAAATTTACAGAAAAATCCCATGGGACTAGAAATCCTGCTATAGGGTCACACACTATTAGGAAACCCTTGCGCCGCTCAATAGTTGAATATAAACTAATGCCTCATGTGGGCCAATAAATTGGTTTTGCGAGAGGAAAGTGCCTCGTGCCAGCCTCCATCACAGGAAAATGCCTACCACACCAAAGCGGAGGAGGAGAATTGGTCATGACCGCGCTCCCAATTTAGAACGATACCGAGAGGGTGCTGAATTATATGTGTATTGCTTTTTATATATGGAGGCAGTGCACCGGCTTTAACCGAATCTGGCGCAGTCGTCTCGATACTTGTCGCTGCTGTAGTCTTCTACCCATCTGTCAGCACAACCACACACAACACGACATGGACAGGACAGTAACACAGAAGCATTGACTACGCACCGTATCCACCTACGGCGGGGCTGAAGAAGCAGATGGAAGACTATGGTCGTTCCTACTATAATTAATGTTTTCACAGTGAATCCTACTTAGGCTTAAAGACTATCCCAGAGGTACCGGTGACGGTACAGGGGAAGTGAGTGACACATCGCCGTTTCGATTCCAACCGTCGAGAAATCGCTGCAATTTCTGGGGTCGGCTCTAACCCAACCGGCGGAGGCAATTACTAAACAATTAGTTGGCCAGAAGACCGAAGAGTCTTAGAAAGAGACGGTTGCTCTAGAAGTAATATAGAAGGCCGTAAATTTAGTGGCCAATTATGGAAACACGGTAAAGTGGCTTTACAGTAAACAGCACTCCTTCATTCAAGCAGCCGCCCCCAACAACATATATCCTAACAAAATAACTGAACTAACACTAGTTAGGATTATGCGCCTTGTCTCGAGTCTATTAGTGCGTGCACGAGATACGACTCTAGTGAAAACGTGTTGCTGTGTTAGAAAAATACGCGATGCATCTATTGAAGCCGCATAGTATAGGGTTAAGCGTTGCACAGTTTCAAACATGTAACTATTTAACTTATAAAGAAATAGTGTTTAACAACGGCGCCAGCCATATTATAATTCTATACAGTTCAATGCGGCCTAGCTGACCTAATGCGCCTACTTGTAATCAGCGCTTAAAGCAAGGAAATAACTGTTACAATAAAAAGGGTGCCTATTAGTCATCGGAGCAGTATTAGAAAAAGCATAATGGCTGCCGCCTGTTAGTCATCAGCGCGATGTCTGGTTACGGCGCAGTAGTTGTTAGCGCCTGTTAGTCATCAGCGCAATGTCTGTTTACTGCACAGTAGTTGTTGGCGCCTCCTAGTCATTGGCACAAAATAAGATCACAAAGTTATTATACAGTCGAATTTGCTATAGCGGATGAAGCACATATAATCTTCGGTGTGGAGGGACGTTGCCTCTATTGATGAAGAGGCTGGTTTCATAATAGTCACAGCACAAGGCAATCAGGGCCGTTTAGCCCAATAGCGGCTCTGGAAGCAATGCTCGCAGTAAGATCAGTAGTTACTGATAGGCACTGGATACGTGCAAGTTTCTAGTTACCACTTTTTGGCGTGATACGGCAGGTTTGGCGAAATATCAGAACTGACCAATCGTTTCACATGCTGATTTGGGTGTTATCGACCAAAAGAATGGCACAGCAAAAAGAGGCTGGCGACCTTCTTCCTAGGAACCTATCACCATAAATATTGGCAGCGCCACTCTCCTCACACGTTGACTCAGGGCGACCTGATTTTAAATTGTTTTGATGGTTGAATAAGGGTTACAAAAATCAGTCAGCGCCGGTTGTAGATTAAGGCTCCCGGTCACTGTTTCAAATGTGGGTTATGAATATGCTGGTGTAGATTGCTTACAGCGGGCTCTGCATAGTAAGACTACAGGAACTGTCTTCCACACCGTGCAGCCACCCCTTCCCGACTGAAGAATACTGCCGATGTAGCTCCTTATATACTCTATAGTGGCCAATCAATAGTCACCATTGCAGCGCGAACGAATCATCGCGCACTTCGTGGCGGGGATAGCATGAGGAGAACACGGGTTTGTGATGTCATGCTGCCTTCAACCTACCAGCACATGCGCAATGGCGACCTACACCAACTCAGAAGAATCAAAACGGCCAAACCTGTATTTACTGATATCTCTGCCATTCCTGGACCGATTTCATTTCATTTCATCATGATGATCCAGCCCAAGATGGATGAAGAGGGCCAATATTCCCGAAATACATGCAACTATATACATACGAATGCCATACGAATGCCATTCCCCACACTCTCTATGCAGCGTGAGCTGGCTATCTCTTATTGGCGAGCATGCGTGGTAGGCGTTCTTACAGACACTATTAAGTTGAGTTCTCTTTTTTGTGGCTATACGCACTGACCTATAGAACTGACGGGGTGAGGTTGGAGCATCTAAGACCAGGCCATTTCGGACCCGGCTAAGCCAGGCCAGTTTCTACCCAACTGAGCGATCCGCGCTACAAAACGTAGATGTGACAAACATAACAAAACTAATCTTACACTTTGGTTTAATGGAGAATAAAGAGCAGCAAGACTAGCCTACCGAAGGTCGAAAGACTGGCATAATAAGCTCAAGTCAAACGACAGCAGGCTAAATGTTATAAATAATAGCAAAAAAATACAAATGATGCATGTACAGGGCTATCAAAATTCCTAATATTGACAGTATGCAGACTTCGGGAAACAAAAACTAGTGAGTCTAAACAATTCTGGCGGATTTTAAATGTCAAAGGTCCAACACAAAATGTCAAAGTAACACTAAGAGCGCTTACATATCATTTCCAGGCCTTGTTCGAAGAAGACACAGATTTGGATGAAGATGACTTATATGGCGACATAAGAGACAGCCAGTTTGCAATCAAACAGCCAAACGATATTTTAAATTTGGAAATAAATGAAAACGAAATTGCAAAAGCATTAAGATCTCTTTAAAACGGAAAAGCCACTAGTCCTGACGGCAGCATAAATGAGTTCATAAAATATAAGAGTGATATGCCTGTAATGGTTAAACTTTTGAATACGGTACGGAATACAGGAATACCACCAGATGACTGGACTGGAGGGCTGCTTGTACCTATTTACAGATATAAAGGAAGCGTAGAGTCAGCTGAAAACTATTGAGGGATCATTCTTTTATCTTGTTTAGGCAAATTATTTACAAGTGTCCTGAATAATGGATTGACGCAATTCTCAGAATTATGTGGCCTACTTAAAGAGAAGCAAACAGGTTTCCGGAAAAAATCACTCAACAACAGACGACACGTTTTGTTTACAAAAATGCCTAATTGATTTGTATAGATTCAAACGACAAAAGCGGTACTGCGCCTATATTAATTACGAAAACGCTTCTGATAAAGTATGGCTTACAGTGTTATGGTTAAAAATGATACATTGCGAAATTAAAGGAAATTATCTCAACGTTATTGTGAATCTATACAGAAACGCAAAGTCCTGTGTCTTCTTCAATAATGGCACATCTAACTTTATCCAGCCAGCTATCGGTGTTAGACAAGGTAAAAACCTATCACCATTCCTATTTGCACTTTTTATAAATGATTTAGACACATTTCTTACTAGAAAATAATGCAGCTATCTAATAAGGGAGAATACTATCGAAATCTAGAGTAAGCTTAAACTTATGATTATTTTATATGTGGATGACACAGTACTCCTTGGTGACACCAATGAGGACTTACAGAAAGCACTAGCTGCACTAAATCCATATCTCAAAATGTGGAAAATAAAGGTTACCACTGGCAACACCAAGGTGATGTTATTTTGAAAGGAACGTAACAGAACCATTGTATTTACAGGTGGTAAAAGGATACAAATATATTTTCTAGAAATGGTAGTTTTTATCTAAGTAGATTACAATTAGTTGAAAGGCTAACAGAGCGCTGTTTGCTATAATAAGCAAGGGTAGAGCACTGAACCTGCCAATAGATTTACAACGAAACGTATTTGATAAAATGGTGCCTCGCATAATGGCATACGGGAGTGAGATATGTGGGTATGAATATTAAGACGAGTTAGAACATATAAAACTGACATTTTGTAAACATATCCTGAAGCTAAGAATGTCCACGCCCACTTATATGATATATGGTGAATTGGGGATCTGTTCTATCAAAGCAACAGTGCAGAATGATGCGAATAGTGAAATTCTGGATAAACCACCAAACTGACAATGGAACAAAATAGTCATCGATAATTTGTAACGCCATCACTCAATTGTATAATACTGATAATAATAATAACCAGCTACCGAAAATTAAAACTTCTTTTAAATGGTTCTCTTCTATAAAAGATATAATCGACAATTGGTGTTGCAGTCAAACCATGGGCAAAGCGGGCGGCAATGCACTCTATAGTATGATAAAACAGGCTCTCAAAGGCCAATTTCTTCCAACTCTTTCTGCGTCACTAAGCAAGTCAGTAAAGTTACAAACAGTTATGAAATATAAATAGTAATTTAAACTAAAAAATACGTAATAACGCTGCCAGAATCTTTAGGAGTTAGTTTGTTGTCGTTTGCTCATACACAACCATAATTTAGAAATAGAACAAGGAAGATTGTTAACATATACTGAGAGGAAAGGCTCTGCAACTTATGCGATATGGCGAGAGTGGGAGATGAATTTCACTTTCTCCTAGAATATCCAGCTCTGAATGAATCTAGGAATAAATACATACCAAAGTATTACAAAACAATGCAAACCGAACATACATTTAATTGCCTAATGACCACAGAATACACAAGAATATGTATAAACTTATAAATATAGGTCTAAAATTCGTAAACAAAGCAAGAAAGCAAGAAATATACACAGAGAATAATAATAATAATAATAATAATAATAATAATAATACATTGTATATGTTAAGCATCTGAATTGAACACATAATGGGCACTGTCGTCAACATTCCCAACACTCGCAGTAAAACTTAGGATAAGGAGGTTTTAATGAATGTTATTAGCTATTTGTTATCAAGTACTTATTAAATTCTAATCTTTACGACCCCCAGAGAATGCAAGAATGAAAAGTGATGACGATGACAACAGAAACACAACAACAACAACAACAGCAGCAGCAACAACAACAACAACAACAACAACAGTAACAACAACAACAACAACATCAACGGTAGCAGCAACACCAACAACAACAACAACAGCAACAACACGACCAAGAAACAGGAACAAAACAACAACAGCAGCGACTGCTACTGCTACTACTGCTACTTCTACTTCTGTTGCTACTACTACTACTACTACTACTACTACTACTACTACTATAATAATAATAATAATAATAATAATACTAATAATAATAATAATAATAATAATAATAATAATAATATTGCATTATATATGTTACGTATGTGAATTGAACAAATAATGGGTACTGTCGTCAAAATCCCCAACACTCGCAGTAAAACTTAGGATAAGGAGGTTTTAATGAATGTTATTAGCTATTTGTTATCAAGTACTTATTAAATTCTAATCTTTACGACCCCCAGAGAATGCAAGAATGAAAAGTGATGACGATGACAACAGAAAAACAACAACAACAACAACAGCAGCAGCAACAACAACAACAACAACAGTAACAACAGCAACATCAACGGTAGCAGCAACAACAACAACAACAACAACAGCAACAACACGACCAAGAAACAGGAACAAAACAACAACAGCAGCGACTGCTACTGCTACTACTGCTACTTCTACTTCTGTTGCTACTACTACTACTACTACTACTACTACTACTACTACTACTACTACTACTACTACTACTACTACTACTACTACTACTACTATAATAAAAATAATACTACTAATAATAATAATAATAATAATATTGCATTGTATATGTTACGCATGTGAATTGAACAAATAATTGGTACTGTCGTCAAAATCCCCAACACTCGCAGTAAAACTTAGGATAAGGAGGTTTTAATGAATGTTATTAGCTATTTGTTATCAAGTACTTATTAAATTCTAATCTTTACGACCCCCAGAGAATGCAAGAATGAAAAGTGATGACGATGACAACAGAAAAACAACAACAGCAGCAGCAACAACAACAACAACAACAACAACAAGACCAAGAAACAGGAACAAAACAACAACAACGGCAGCGACTGCTACTGCTACTACTGCTACTTCTGCTACTTCTGCTACTTCTGCTACTTCTACTTCTATTGCTACTACTACTACTACTACTACTACTACTATTACTACTACTACTACTACTACTACTACTACTACTACTACTACTACTACTACTACTACTACTACTACTACTACTACTACTACCACCACCACCACCACCACCACCACCACCACCACTACTACAATAATAATAATAATAATAATAATAATAATGAGCACATTTATATAGTGCAAAGCTCCATGTAATAGCATGCTCTAAGAGCTTGAAGATCTACGGGATAACAATGTGTTGACACTTGATTTGAAAGACTGTAGAGTATGGCATGTTTTAATATGTAAAGTGAGATTGTTCCATTCAGAAGCAGCGGTGAAGGAGAAAGTCTTCTGTCCATATGTTACTAGTTTTGCCTTCGGAACTTTAAGATTTCTGTTATTTTGTGATCGGAGAACGAGACCTGGAGCATAGGGCTTTATGAAATCGGACAGGTAAGTCGGCACCGTGTTGCTTACGCATTAGGAGGTCAAGCAAAGAATACCAATGTCCTTTACGCTGCCCGACAGTTTAAAGGGGCTAGAAACCACTGTGCTATTATTGAGCTCGGCTTTAGCCAGCCTAGCCGATGGGTCCACTAACAATAGTTCAGTCTTATGATCGTTTAATATAAGCATGTTTGATGGCATCCATGCTTTGATGTCTCGACAGCAGGTTGTTATATGATTGATTGCTTCATCGGCTGCAGGCACTGATGGCTGGAGGCTATATATGAGTTGAGTATCGTCCACGTAAAAACGGTGATCAAGGCTATGGTTCTTAATAACAGATGCCAACCATTTCGTGTAAAGTGCAAAAAGTACTTGGCCGAGTATGGATCCCTGCGGCATGCCGCGTACGAGCTCTACTGGGTGGGAACATACGTCGTTTAGGTAAACCGATTGAAATCTCAGACAGATATGATTGAAACCAGTCCCAAGCAAGACCTGTAACTCCGAACTCGTTTATCAAGCATGTCATGAGATTATGGTGGTAGATTTCGTCAAGCAAGCGTAAGGGAGCTAAGTTTTCCCTGTCCACAGCCCAGTGAATGCCATTAAGGACTCTGAGGAGTGCAGTCTCTGTACTATGGCGCTGACGATATGCTGACTGGAATGGTTCGAGCAGGTTGTGGATAGACACATGATCTGACAATCGCTTAAGCGCTGCTCATTCAACAACTTTCGATAAGAATGGCAGATTAGATACTGGTCTATAGTTCTTAAAAGTATCTTCGTCAAGATCGGATTTCTTCAGCAGAGGATTGATGAGAGCACGCTTGAATATCTTCGGCATGATACCTGCTTCCAAACTCGAATTAACTAGTGAGCTGATGACGGGCAGTAAAATGTCAATATGCTCGTAAATCATTTTTGTAGGAATTGGGTTGAGAGAGCAAGACATTGGTTTAGAAGCGTTTAGGAGCAACAAGTTCTCGGGAAAAGGCTGAAAGCTTACAAGGCATTCGTCGCTGAAAGTTGCAGGATCGGGAGAAAGGTCACTGAGATGGCTTGAATATAGCAATTGATTACGAATGACCTCGATTTTGTCGTGAAAGAAATCAGAAAACGATTGTGCGATCTGTGAAGAGTCACCGATATTTGGGAACACAGACTCCTTTTTCTTGCCCATAAGTGAAACATTAGTTTAAACAATGCCTTGGTATTAGATGTGATTTCAAAATTCTGGATACAGCGTTTCTCGCGCCTACATATATTTGATGATGAATTTCCAGTCGGGATTTTCGCCATTTGCGCTCTGCTTTCCGCCTTCGGATTTAGCATTAGTAACCTCGGGGTTAAAAACCCACTTAGATTCCTGCATGCATGGTATTTTCTTAGCCTTCTCTGGAGCGTGTGCATCTTTTAGAGCAGACAATTCGCTGTTACAGAGAGATGCTAAGTCTTCTCAGTTTGGTGGAGGGTACCATACCAGATTTGATTGCTGGCGATCGTGACGAAATGCTAATTTATCGATATTAGCCAAATTTCTGCAGATTATTGTTTCAACTGGTGTGGACTCTGGACGGTCGATGGATATCTAGGTACAGTGTTAGCAAATAGTGATCGGGCATTTGAAGATCGTTTACTAGGACGTCTTTAGCGCGGATCGTAGATTCGGAGGAAATAACCCAGTCTAGAATGTGGCCGTTGCGATTGTGTTGGTACATTGACATGTTGAATGCAATTATGACTTGGTCTCTCTATTCCAGGTATGAGTAGCCCTTTACAACGGCTGTCTCTTCGCAAGGTTGATCCAAGTGATTCGAGCGATTCCATCGCAATCACAAATAAATAAGTAAATAAGAGTGGCGACAGGTAACATCCTTGTCTTACACCACGTGCCGATACAACTTCACCAGATATTGACGAGTTATGTTTGTATGTAATATCTTGACCCATTTAATAAAATGTGGGCCTAATCCAATACAATTTAAAGACTTGAAAAGAAAATCACACTCGAGACGACCAAAAGCTATCTCATTATCAAGTCCAACAACACCGGCAGAAATTCCGACCTTCTCATCTATATTAATTACATCTCTTATCAGCATGACATTGGTCAATATACTTCTTCCGGGGATACCACTTGTCTGATCATGATCAATAACCTCATCTAATGATATACCTAATTTCAATGACAACGCTCTTGAAATTATCTTTTAATCGGCACAACGTATAGATATTGGTCGATAATTCTTCAATTCTGCCCTGTCACCTCTCTTATACAGAATTCGCACATATACTTGAGACATGGAAAGAGGAATGTGGCCACATTCAAATATGTTATGTACCATTTGGTGAAGCGATGGTCCAAGCATGTGCCAGAACGTTTGGTAAAATTCGGATGTAAGTCCATCACGCCTTGGAGCTTTACCTGCCTTCATTCCATGTAAAGCTGCTGGTAAATAATTTAACGCCTGGTGTTGTTCACATCTTTCACAGCATGAATCGGGCAATCGCGTATTTAATTTGCCTAGCAGAAATGCTGTTGCTGCTTAGTCACGACTTTCGTATGTATACAACCCATATCTATATTTGAGTTGACAACAGCGCCATTCCTCAATGTTAGCCATCGGATACGTTTTTCAACCTCTTGCCTTTTCCAAACTACAGACACATTTGGTAGGCTTCTCACTTTCTGCTTGTAATTGCGCCCTTGATCGACTTTTCGCGAATAGTGATCTAAATAATTAATTTGATACTGTATTTTTAATAAGAGGCCATTTTAACTGGTATCACCGGCATTCACCTTACTTGAAATTATGAGTGAAAATTATCCAAGGTTTTCTTATCGTTGCCCCTATCACGGGCCTGTTTATTTGCAAACTGTCGTGAAACATGAGCCAAACCAGCTTTGCCCTCTTCCAACCTCTGCATCATATTTTCATATTCAACCGTTTTACGAAGCCAATATGCCCAAAATCCTTCAATGCGCTTATGCTAATTAATATCATGTAAAAAGGGGATTATTTAATTTCCAAAACCCAGGCCCTTGCTTAATCCAGTAAGAATTATCTAAACTGATACACACCATATTATGATCAGGAAATGCTACTGGAAGCGTGATAACATGTGTAAGATTGCCTTTAAAAAATTGATTCAATTATATCCTGTCTGATCGGGATGCTGACCTACCATCATTAAGAAACCAGGTGAAATCGGTTCCTTCAGGATTCATTTCTTTATAACTAACAAATACAGTTTCACAATCGCAGACACGTTTCAATTGATTATAAGAGGCATCATTGTATCCAGTGGTGGAATTCCTAGCTTTATTTTGGTTTAGAACACAATTAAAATCCCCACCTAAAATTAAGTTCTCGCATTCATTATCATGAAAGCTAGCGAAAGCATTAGTAAATATACGGCAACGAGATCCATGAGAAGGATAGGCGCATAGATACACATACTATTTACAATTGAATGCCAATTATCATTGGTTGCTTTGAAACAATGCCTACTTGTATCTGAAGATGGTGATGTAATGCTAACTGATTTAAGCTAAGGCAGCTGGGTAGAATTAGTATGGCATCTCCTGCACTATTATCAGTTGTCAGTGAGTAGTACATTTCACATTTGAAAAGTTATTTAAGCGGTTAAAAAACTTCAAATTTTTTTACTTTTGGTTTCCTCAAGTAAATCAACATCAATATTTTGGTTTGCAAGTTATTCTAGAAAACGGTGTTGCTTAAATTCAGAATTCAACCCTCTGCAATATAGCGTACACGTGAGCATAATAAGATAGATACTAATCAAGCCTGTCATAAGTGACCTAACTAGATTTTGACTTTTTACTGGCCTTATTTCTCCTCATATCCCACTTTCCAAACTTGCTGGCAAATTCATGATCATTTAATTTAACATTTTCCAAGTGACGGTAACAGGAAATGTTAGAATCGTGCCATAGATGCCCATAACTGTCACCTGTTGCTGATGCATACGGTACTAAAACATCACTCTTTGGTGAACAATGCATCACCATTTCATCTGATACATGTGATGATTGAGTTTGAACTGAGCAACTGAGAAAAGATATCAGTTTCAATATCCCCTGCTTCAATGTCAGATTCGGAACTAGAGTCAGATTTATTACGTTCTGGTCTATTAATAATATCTGAAAACGTTGAAGACATCTCAAAGGAATAGCATCTCCATCTTCTGTCGAGTCAGTTCTGAATTTATTGTGTCCACATGGTAGACCTTGTGACGATGAGCAGTCGTTGTTATCCATGATATCACCATCAACTGGTTGGCCTTTATCAATTTTAACAGGAGTCAAACAAATTCCTTCATCTATAACTTGAATCTCACTGTAAATCACATAAACATTCGCTGATTTAAGTTCTTCAACAGTTTGTACATTCTGAGTTGATACCGCATGAACCTCTGCAACAACAGAAACTAGAGGCAGGGCAGGGTATGGATTCCCCTTTTACTCCGGAGACTCAGGATTTACACCACCGCTGTCCCTAGCAGATTTCGATACTTCACTATCGTTAGGGAAATTGCGTTTAAAATGATATGGAGACCCACACAGCAGATATTGTTTGTTCTTGAGACGATCTCTCGCTATATGATTACTACCAACACGACTTCGGTATTCCTTCATTTGACCTCAGTACCATAATGGCAGGATGGTGGCAACATCAATGGGCAACTTGTTAGGTAGCGGCGTATCCACTTTATCAAAATACACCAGTCTAATTCCATTTTCATTAGACTTATCAAAACGATACGTTTCTTTCTCGAGTTTGACAACTTGACCATACTGCGAAAATTCCGTCACCAGTCGCTCATTTGGATTTCCAAAGGCGCTTTGATTTTGACCACAAATCCATCAGACTCAATCTCCTCTCCACCACATTTACCATAATCTCCACCAGATTTCTCCCTTCACCATAAGACCGTCTTATAGCAAGCTGCCCTTTATCTCCTGGTTAGTCACGGTGATATTCCACTGATTACGACCCTTCAATATTAAAGGGGCAGCACCAATGGCGTTCTTTAATCCATGGTATACGCCAATAGCTGAAACATCCCACCCTTTTGTCGCAATTTTAATACTTAGTGCTCGTTTGTAGCTAACTGGTATATTCTATGATTGGCAGTTATCCGTAGACAATGGCGAATATAGGGGCTTGTATAATTAGCTGCCGCCAATGTTAGGCGCCAGAACCTCAACAAAAACCCTCATACGTAGCAATGGGTCTTTTAAAATACGCAAGAAAATGCGTGTAAATGCTTGGCGCTCATCTACAACTGTTACTGCTACTACTACTACTACTACTACTACTACTACTACTACTACTACTACTACTACTACTACTACTACTACTACTACTACTACTACTACTACAAACTTCACGGAGGAACTCCTTTAAAAAGGCTTCCACACACCCCAAAAACTGGTGAACTAGTAAGCTTGATTAATATTACACCAAATACAATCTATAAATACATATGGCTTAAATAACATAGATACAAAACAATAAGCTGATAAAGATCCGATAGCAAAACAAAACTTAACAAAGGCATTACTATTCAACCCAGGTGGAGTAGTAGACTCGTGTGGCGAACAAATGAAAAGTGCCTCGTCAATCAATGACAAATAAGTCAATTATTTACGCTAGTGGGCTGATTCTTTAAAGATCAGCGGACGTGGTAGCATTTGGGTAGCATAATACATATAGTCTGCAGAAAAATTACAGAAAAATAGATGGCGCTCTTGTTTACATTTTCGGTTTACTTTATTGTACGGTTTTGTAAATTACCATTCAATGCATGTGTGGTAGTAGCCCCGTGTGGCGAGTGCAACTATTCAGCAAATGAAGTGCCTCATCAATCAATGACAAATAAGTCAATCATTGACGCCAGTGGGCTGATTCTTTAAAGATCAACCGGCGTAGTAGTATTTGGGTAGCATAACATATATAGTCAGCAGGAAAATTACAGAAAATAGATGGAAATAGATGTCGCTCTTGTTTACATTTTTGATTTACTTTGTTGTAAGGTTTTGTAAATTACCCATGAACAAATAACCCTATAAAACCCTGTGCAAGTTTCTAAAATTACCTGGGACGATTTTATAATTCAATGGCAACTTACTTTATCGATTGATTATTAAATTACCCCAGTTTGTTTATTTGTTAACATGAATTATTAAACATAACACTATCAAAGTGCAGACTAAAATGAATTCCAGGACACAGATTAATTAACAGACACAGATAAATCAGCTGTAGTAATTAAAGGATTTTAAGCTAGTGCAGGCTCATTTATTTGTACAGTTCCCAACTCTATTGAAACTATGTTTGTTTTGCACCATATGTCCTTGATTATTTTTTCTTTACCATGCTGCTTTCATCTAAAATATTCGCAAGGAATATGATTCAGCGGAACGAAATATTGCCTTTATTGCTCTATTGTGATTGCCCATAGATGGATTTTTCGTCTGTGCACACCGATGTTTCCAAATGGCCCAAACACCTATGGTTAGCATTGTTATTAAAATAGTCCTTTCAGACTTTATGATATTTACACCGCTTGATCCAAATTCTCTAAATAAGTCTATATGCGTTTCTAGAGCAATGGGCTTCGGTCCAAATTGTGCCAAGATTTGGCTGATATAGTCCCAAAATTGTGACGATATTGGACATTCCGCAAATAAATGCTCGATTGTTTCCTTGTCTGTTTGACATAAGTAACACCTATCAGAAGTCGTAATATTGCACTTGTGTGTCAAGTGTCCCACCCATAGCCGTCGATGTAGTAATCGGCACAATAAATCACGAGCCATATTTGGTATGTATGGAGAATGTAAGATTTTCCATACATTGTTCCAACTGGATGGTTTATAGCTTGAGTCATCCCATCTCCTAATTGCTATGGGAGGTGTTACTTGTTTTCGTCTCATAATGTGGTACCATTCATTGGATCTCATCTTGTATGTCAACATCTCATCATCAAGAACTAATGCAGGTTGTGGAGTCAAACTATTATTATTTACATTTGGCAGACGAAACCATTCAATTGGTACAGCATGTCTTATTTTATTTAGCAACCGCTGGACATCTCTATGCTTCATATCTGATTTTCTAGCTACTTCTTGCATTGAAATCCATCTACGTGTTTGAGGGTGGTTCATATCAGATAAATGTTGAATGCCATATTTTGCAAAGGACGGTAGATAAGTACTGCGTTGTTATAACATATATTACTATTGCCCCACAATTGCTGTACTAGTACTTCCTTCCAGCAGGTAGGTGGAGGCATGTATCTGTCAAATATTTCTAACTCCTTAACTTGATCTTTAAACACATCTGGTATCATTTGGCTATTCGGAGGTGGCTTCTTTGAGGCAAAAACATGCTCCGCCAGAAATGGTTCTACAATTCTCTCTATGAGAGCTCGTGAAACACATGCCCACGTCTCATCTGATGTAATAAGATCATTAAAAATGTTAACCTTAAAGAAACACATTTCCCTTTAATATCGATTAAACCAAGTCCTCCTTCTAACTTAGCATTATTAAGAACACGATGGGAAACTAAATGATTCTTTTCTTCCCATATGAATGACAATATCAACTCATTAACCTCCTTTTCTACATGTTTTGACATGTGTACACCAGATGCTGTATACCATAGCCCAGATAATACCAAGTTGTTGACAACAAAAACGCTACCAAAAATTGAAAGACGACGACGCTTCCAATTTGCTAATATTCTCTTAAGCTTAGATACTCGTTCATTCCAATTTTGTGTTGTATTCGGTTTCCTGCTAAAATAGGTGCCTAAACTCTTAATGGTATCATTAGACCAATTGATTTCAAGTGGCTGGTCATTCGGCTCTGTACATTGCCCCAAAATAATCCTTTGGATTTTCCTTTATTGATTTTCAAACCAGGTGCATTTTGGAACTTTTCTAGTACGTGGTTTAAAATTGTAAAATCATTGTTTGAACTAGCAAACACAGTTGTGTCATCAGCATGTTGTGACAGCTTAAGTGGTCTTTCTATGCCACAAATACATATGCCTTGAAAGTTATTATTTTGCTTCAATGCTATGCCAAAGGATTCCATCACAATAACAAATGGCGATAGGGAACACCCATGTCTAACACCACGCTCTAAGACAATTTCTCTGGATAATTGACTGTTCACTAAATGGCTACTCTTGATATCCGTATATCAAATCTTAACACATTTAATAAAGGTTGAGCCTAACCCAAACGATTGCAAAGAATTAAAAAGAAAATCCCATTCCACATGGTCAAATGCCTTTTCGTTGTCCAAGGCAATCACAGCTGAAGGGATGCTATCCTTCTCAACCAATTGTATAAGGTCTCTTATTAACATGGTATTGGTTAAAATTGTCCTCCTAGGTACATCACATGTCTGCTCTGTTCCAATGATTTCTCCTAAAACACTACCTAGTTTCAATGTTAGTGCTCTGGATATTATTTTGTAGTCTACACATAGTAGAGAAAGTGGTCTGTAATTCTGAATTAGACGTCTGTCATTTCGTTGATATATTAGCCTTACGCATGCCCTAGCCATAGTTGGTGGTAAATGGCCTTTCTAAAAAATTTCAGTGGCTAATTCTTCTATTATTGGACCTACAAGGTGCCAACACGTTTGGTAAAATTCAACTGGAAGGCCATCACACCCCGGTGATTTTTCTAATTTCATACCTTTAAGGGATTTAGTTAAATCTTCTAGTGTTAAGGGTTGATTACAAAATTCACTACCTGTGTCTGACACCTTTTTGGCTATATTTGCTAACAAATCCAATTTTGTATCTTCATCAATTCCCTGTGACTTGTACAATGACTCATAATAATTGCATACAATAGTAATCATTTCATTGTTGGTTAAGACGGTTGAACCATCCGGCATGTTTAATGAGCACATCACCTTATCTATTGCCCATGCTTTTTCTAATGTGCAAAAATATCGGGTTGGCTTTTCCCCATCTGCGTGCATCTGGGCTTTTGCTCTAATTTTTGCAACCTCAAACTCATATTGTTCTATATCTCTTATTTTACTTTTAATTTTAACCAGTAATTCATAATACTTATCTTCACCATTATTTACTTTAGCATTAATTTTCATCAGTGATCGATGAAGTTGTTTCTTGCGTTTGCGCATTTCCCATGCTTTTCTAATAGCATACTTTCGGGAAACATACTTTAAATCCAGTTTTACATCCTCCCACCATTTGCAATGTGCTTTTATTTGATGCTTTCCTATTAATCCAATGTTGCCAACAACTCTCTATATTATTCTTATAAAATTCTTCTCCCACCAGTGTTGCGTTTAATTTCCAAAACCCAACCCCTTTTGTTACCCAATCAGCATTGGCAAAGGTTACACAAACCATGTTATGATCTGAGAATGCGACTGGCTTAATATTAACACCTCTTCAGTACCCTGTCAACAAACTATTCACATACATTCTGTCGATCCTTGAACCAACTTTACCATCTGCCAAACACCATGTAAGATCTTTACCATGAGGTTTTGATATTCTATAGGTGTCAACTAAATTTTCATTATCACATATTTCTTTTAATAGTCTATGAGATGTATCAGTATAAGTTGAAGTTGCATTCCTGTCATTTTCTTTGTCTACGACACAATTAAAGTCACCACCCATTACTAAGTTTTCAGTGATGTTATCTAGTGCTGTTGTAGACATCTCATTAAAAACTTACGACGTAGTTGATGAGATGCAGGTGCATATATACACAGCAACGTGAAACGTGTTTGTTGTATATCTAGCATGACTCTCACCCAGCGACCACTTGCACCTGACACTGAAGAGATTATATTTACATAGGCTGAACAACGAGAGAGTATAACAATTGCTACGCCTGCACTATTATCTTGAGATAACGAATATAATATTCTGGATCCAGAAATCTTTTCTAAATTATCGTATGATTCTGACTTCTGAATTTGTGTTTCCTGTATCAAAGCAATGTCAATCTGCACATTCTGTCAGAGTCTCTAGTAAGTGACGTTGCTTTATGTGACTATTTAAGCCTCTACAATTGTGTGTGCAAATTAGCATAAAAGTAATAAAATGATGTGTATAATCGCCATTATTAAGCTAACTAGATTTTGGGTTTTTTCGACCCTCTCTTAGACCATTTACCTATTTTACTCGCAAACGCTGCACTACTTAGCTCAACTTTTTCCAAATGTTTATATTTTTTATATATCTGAATCATGATGCAGATGCTTATATTTAACCCCTTTGCCGTCACATATGGAACTAACACCTCTCCTGCCTCTGACCTATACATGACCATTTCATCGGGCGATTTAGAACTGTGTTTGAATGGATATATCGGATTCAGCGACTGACATATTATCGTCTTCTATATCGCTTTCCTCTATTTCTGATTCAGAACTATCTCCATCTTTCTGTCGCTTTGTTCCACTCAATCGATCTGAGACACCAATTACTTTCTCTATATTATTTAAATCGTCTAGATTGAGTGTACTCAGTGGAAAATCAAAGTTAGTTTCAGTATCGTGCGATCTGAATTTTACTTGTCCTAAATTAAAACTCTCTTCCAGAGGGTATTGATCATCATCTTCAACTTGTGTGGAATTAGCCTCTCTGACATCAGACTTGGATTGACTTGTTACCGGAGTAAGACTTAGCCCCTCATCTAGAACCTCTATTCCATCGCCTGCAACTACAGCGATTGGATTCTTAGTTTTTTCACCATGCTTCTCATTAACATGGACTTCAGCTACAATCTCAGCAACTACTGGTTCGATGACATTTTCTTTAGCAACGTGCTTCCCATTAACATGGGTTTCAGCTATAATCTCAGCAGCTACCGGTTCTATGACATTCTCGTTAGAGACAACTTGCTCTGCACATTTATCTGCACCCTTTTTGACATATTTGTTCTGCGGGCATCGCCACTTAAAATGATCAGATGATCCACTCACTAGACATTTGTTTTTGTTAGGGCGGTCTGTTGCCAGATGTTCTGTGCATAAGCAGATTCTACACTCTTTGATGTGCCCCCTGTACCATACAGGCAAGATAAATCGACCATCTATCGTGACCGTACTTGGGAGAGGTTGTTCTACCTTTTCGAACCAAATTCTTCTGATGCCATTTTCTAAGGTTCGATCAGATGGATAGGTCTCGTGTTCTACTTTGTCCACTTTGCCATACTTGATCAATTCATTGATAACCCGTTCATCTGGGATCTCTAATGGAACCTTCATCTTGACTAATAGACGATCAGAATCTATTTTCTACACATTCCACACCTCACCCTTCACGACAAGGACCTCGTCGAGCAACCTTTCCTTCACACTTTCATTAACTACGGTGATATTCAATACAGATTTGGAAACGTTAATGAGACCTTGAAGGACCCGTGGCCCTGCCTCAACTACATACTTCAACCCATGATACACCTCAATTGGCGAAACACCCCAAGCCTTTGTCGTGATTTTAAGACTCAGGGTACGCTTATAGGAGGTTGCCATGGTGTTTTAATAAAAGAGGAAACCCATACTACTACAATTATGTGCCTCGATGTAATGACACGAAATTAATCTTAGCATATGATGATTTCATTTCATATAAATTAATATAATGTTTTATGTTGTTAAATAGAAATAGAGAAACGTGTCACTAATTCAAATTCACAACGTATGTTATTTTTTTACGTAATTAGATCATCATAACTTAAGATTTCTCTCGTTTCATTACACCTAAGCCGACAGTTTTTAAGTCTCTAAATGTATACATTTTAAGCAATTTTATTTTCAGTCATTTCGTTGTGAATAGGATCATTTAACAGTCTACTTAATATGGATAAAGTGAGCACAATGATATTATATCATAATGCCATTATGTTTTATCAGAACGCATGCATTAACAAATGTTGCCAACGACGTTGCCCAATAATAATAGTAATAATAATATAAATAATAATAATAATAATAATAATAATAATAATAATAATAATAATAATAATAATAATAATAATAACTGGAAGACATGTACTGAAGTAACTGCAAATCTGCGTGCTCTGTAGAAAAGTGAAGCGTGGTAGTGTTCGCTATAATCCTGGAATCTCTCAACTACAAAGATAACCTCAGAATGTAGCATTTGGGCTTTTGCACAAAATATCTTTTACAAAAAAAGAAATGTCTCGGGAATGGTTTGTCGAATTTTAGTTCTGTGAAAAGATCTCTATGGGGAGATGTACTTGCTAACCGTTACACCGGGTTACTTTTTGATATTCACAGAATTCAGCCAGATATTCGCGATTTACGAATTTGGGGAAAGTTATTTTGGAGGTCTAGAGATTTTCTTATGGTGATCCACTCGGGCTATGATCACTTAGAGCTGTGCCAAATTTCGCTTCTTCAGCTGTTTGAGAAATATGACTTAGCAATAGCAAGAAAATGCTTGTATAGTATTATGGCTTATGAAAATGTGTATTGGTAAATAAAACAAGTGGATAGATCACAGAACAATTTGAGTGTAAGAATGCTCGTCATATGTGCTAGAAGTCTGCCAAACTCAAAGTCGATCGGACGAAAACGGATTTTGGCGGTCATTTTCAAATTTTTTTTCAACATTCATAATTTGGCTAGTACACACCGCCTACATTGGTACTAGAAGTTGACAAAGTTTGAACTTGATCATCTGAACAAGCGTGAATCTCTCTATCCTGTCAAATATAATTGAAATCTGACCAGTTGTTCTTGAGGATGTGTTAAAGAAAATGTACGGAGAAACAGCAAGATAGTCAAATTTGCACATCATTTGTGTCTAGTTAATAGGTTTTAGCTGATTGTCATCAGCTGTATAATTGATAATTGGGACGATACGTGACTCGGTATATTCGTGTAGAACATTGAGTGTCAGATAATCGGTTTCAATACCTTCTTAGTTTGCGAACCCATGGGTAACATCCTGACCAAATATGGTAGTGATCCGATAAAAACTATGGGCGTAGTCACAGTTCAAATATCCGTCCGGAAATTTTTTATACATTCCCTATTGGTGCCATTCCATCTGGCCAATGTGGCTCAGAGGTGATAGAAACATGAAAGGATGCCATAGGGCATTTTCTAATATGTCCATTGACCTCTGATGAAAAGCAGTTAATTTCTGCCAAAAAGGAAAACTGGTAATTTTTATGCCGAAGAGGTGCCCCTCCAGTTGGGCAGGAGTCCCCAAGATCATCCATCATGTTTGGGAACCCAAGGGTAACATCCTGACAAAATATGGTTGTGATATGATAAAAAGAACCGTGGGCATAGTTGCGGTTCAAAGATCCATCCTGAAAATTCCCATGCATCCACTATGGGACCTTTTGACCACGAAAAGTGGGATAGCTCGAAAACCACTTGATGGATCGAAGAGAAATTTGAAACCAACCAATGTCATTATAAGAGTTAGAGGTCTGCCAAAGTGTACGCCGATAAGACATAAACACATTTTGGTGGCCGTTTTTCAAGATTTTTCAGCATGGTGAATTCATTTATGCCAAAAACAAAAACTGGTATTTTGTATCCAACCATAACATCTGGCAACCATTTTAGATAAAAACTACCTTTTCAACATATCTCATGAAAACTGGTATCTTGGGACCATAGTGGATGACCTTGACCTTGAGGTCGGACAACCTCGAAACCATCTCCAATGCTTTCGGAATACGACATATATTGCAGGTGAAGCTTTCATGAAAATCAAGGAATAAGCCCTGCAACATCAAATAACCAAGATATTTGCAACACTATGTGGAGTCCTTGGGTAGAAAATCAGGTCCCTGAACCCTAATACATGTGATACCATGTCTTAGTACGAGCCCGTTGACGGTGTATGCCTTAGGAGACAAGATTTCTGCCAAAAATTAAAACTGGTAACTTTGACCCCTATGGGGTGAATTTGATCCAGGGGCTGGAACCCCCAAGTCACCACAAATGTCCTGGCCAAGTATATCGTTGCAATTCATCTACCAACGAGGCGAGCCGACGATCATCGTTCTACTGCTTCTTTGGTAAGAGGTTGTCGCAGCAACCTATCACATCATAATCTTACCATCGACGTAGTAGGAAACATCATCAACCGGAGATTCAAAATCTTCAATACGTACAGTATGGGTGGCGCTTAGCTATACATGGCCGGGGTATACATATAAATGGGAGGGTATATCTATAAATGGGCGGGTATAGTTAGAAAAGGACCCCTCTATTGATTATGACGTCAGAAAACCTTAACGACAGATCGGACCTCTCCATTATTTTTCATATATATTAAAGGGGGATATTCACACAGATTGTTTGAAGATAAAATTGTTAAAATTGTATATATTTAGTAGCGGGTGCCTAGATGGAATGAAACCAAATACATCTAAAGCCAGCCATACACACTCATGAAACTGTGTTGCACTCCACGTTGCGCAACGTTTTACTAGAAAGATGCTGCGCGGCATGTTCCCAGAAATGTGACTCCACACGCTCTTGAAACATGCGCCAACAACAAGGTGGATATCATACGGATACGTTCATTGCAATTTTCCACCATGGCGTCGCCGCAGCAAGAAGATGAATCTGCAGAGGCACCAATAATCTACCATGTGCATTTGCATTACTTGCGGTTACCACCACACGTAGACGTCGCATTAGGAGTATCTTGGCAAGAGAGATACTGCTGAATAAGAAGAAACAGTAATTCATCTCTTGCTTGCTTTGTTCAATCGAACTCCAACTTTTGTAATCCTGTAACTAAAATATGAATACATTTATTGCGTTCATCATTCCTAGTATGACCAAACAGACCTTTTGAGTCACAAAACCGCTGTACTCCTATACATTCCTATTGGTCCACACCCAGTTATAACACCGGCAGCATGCAACGTGTTGCATGAAAATATAACCGGTCCTATTTCTATATGGCGTAAGTGTGTGTGTGCGTGGGCGTGGGGTGGAAGTGGGGGTGGGGGGTACGGGGGGGGGGGGGAAGGGGCTATGGCTAATAGCGTGATCTATATAGTGTGATTGATTACTAGCAATGCACCGCACGTTCCTATTTAAGCTCCTCTTAATGGAAGGGAAAATGAAAATAACAAATGATGTTTATTGGTAAGCTCACACAATGGTAAATAAACTACCACCGGTAAAAAATGGAAATGAATCGGGATTATCTGAGAAAAAACATTTACTAATATGTATGAACGTTTAACTGGGAACCAATTAGTGACGTCGCTTCGCACTCCGCCGTGGGTCAACTGTGTGTGAGGGGATATAGCGTACTCGAATATAACAACAGCAAACGTGAATATCCTTTAGTAAGCGGTATGAATAGTATTCTATGCGCCGATGTAAAGGGATTAACTTGCTACAGTTAATTCATTATTGATTCTTTTGAAAACATTTGAAAGTCACTGTTTATGGTGGAAGGAACGAGTTTCGATCAAAATGGTTTCATAATACATTGATTGTATTACATTGTAATACATTGATTGTGTCCAAGGTCGCAACATGATGCCTATTTTGAAATTCGTGTAACTAAATGCAGATCCTGTCTCTGGAAAAAGTCAAATTGTTTTAAGATTAGACAGTCTTTTAAATAGTGGCTAATCAGTTTAGCGCGAATATAACTGAGATTATATGACCGGCTGTAGCGGATATTATTTATCAGCCCCACACCCCCACCCACACCCACATGCACCCCACCCACCCACGCCACCCACCCACCCGCCCACCTCACCCACCCAACCACCCTCCCACCCACCCTGGCGTACACCAGAGCGAACAGCACTACATGCGTCACTAATTGGTTGCCAGAGTGACGTAAAGGGTATTTATTTGCTTTTTCTAATTATTCCGATTTATTTGTGTTTTTTACTGATGGCTATAGGTTGATTATTTTCTAAATATATCATTCAAGAAGAGTTGTTAGTTCCCAGGTCCTTTCCTTTAATTTCTCGCGTGTTGAAATCAATTTTTTACACTTTGAACGCTGAATTCCCAGAATCTGAATTTCTCCATAATTATACAGTTAAGCCGTTGACTATTTTGAAACTCATTTAACTATAGACAGGAAGAACCCAGTCAAAATTAAATTTAAAATAGTTACCGGCTTAAATGTATAATTACCCTGCAACTGACATTTTATATTTATGGCCATTGTTGATACTGTATTTGCCCAAACAGCCAATAACTTGGGTCTTATTCTGTAATATATATAATATTATCTCCGTACCGCCTATTAAATAATATGTTACATGTCTGCCATCGGACTGAGAGGGGACTGTTTCTAAGGGTATACCACTGGAGTGACCTCTTGGTAATCGAGAGCGTCATTCCGGTGGTGGACAATTCGTGGATGGTCTCCCTTGATCTGTAAGCAGATATGCTGATGGGTAGTCCCCCTTTGACAATCGCAAGACATTTCACGTTTCAAATAACTGATACTCTCTCCCTACATACTTGTTTTTAAAAAAACATCGGTAGCGTTTTGATTATTAAATCTTATTACTACGTACTGATTTACCAACTCCGATTAATAGTGCTGCTGCCACGCTCATATTCACTACAACAAACTCCTGTAAGCTTTATGTACTGTATTGCATTTTATACATATCAAAATATACACTGTAAGGTAAATAAATGTCATAGCAATGCACTTACGAATAAATAACCCTTGACACACTGATGTCAAATTCTAAATTTTTTAAATTAAATCATAAGAATAACATGTGTTCATCATCTGGCAGTTTTGGTGGAGGATGGTGCTCTCGTAGACAGCAACACCATCCACCAAAATTGTTGAATAACGTACGCCAGATTCCATGCTATCGATGCAGCAAAAGATGTCTATATTGACACCACGGTGCTAAGGGTTAATTGAAGGTAGAATTGGAAGCGTAATAGTCACACGTGAATGTACAGCATCTTTAACCACCCAAGTAGTGGATAACAACTGTAGGTGGTGATCGCATTGGAGAGCCGACACGGGGAGGCCCCGGCTGTTACAGACTTTCGTTTACCACTGTACAGCTAGTAGGTGATGTCCGCAGGCACTCTACGGGACTGGCTGCGGGTAGCCTCTCCAGTGTACGTGCCACCCCAGTATAAGCTCCAAACCAAACTCTCCTGGCTCTGCCACTCTAGCACCATTTTATAGTACGTGTTTTAATTCAACTTGTCCGGGTCTGCTCTGACTCTGGGCCAGCCCTGTGGGGGAAATCTTGACATGGCGGGATGGATAGACTAACCAGCCCACCGCGTCCAGATCTTTTTCACGGGGCTGGCTCGAAGTCAGAGCGGACTCGGACTAAATGCAACACTGAATGGCTTCTCCAAACTGCCAACCTTGTGTATTACAACCACTCTAATGTGCGTTACTTTCTCTTACTATTTCTCCTTATTCCTCTGTCCTCTACACTTCACATCTATCCTGTTTTCTGCAACTAGACCATTGACTGCTTCTCGCCCGCGCCTGCCTACATTGCACTGGACCATATGCACTAGCATATGGACCTTAAACTTTGACAATGACTAATGATATAGATACTTATCGTGCGGCTATAGGGATTTTTAATTGTCGACGCACTGTATCAACTAGATCTGTAAAGAGGTATTTTATCCCTTCCGATATGTTAGCGCTGATTGGCACTGCTAAGGTTCCACGAAATCCAATACATTTTCTTGTCCAATGCCGAACTACAGCTAACTTGGTTCTAATTCTCATGCTTCTTTGCATCGCTGGTGACGTGGAATCAAATCCAGGCCCCCAGAATAGGGAACTTTCTATTGTCCATATTAACGTAGATGGGTTCAAGGATAAAATCCATCTAATTGAAGCCACACGTTCAAGCTTTAACATTGTAGCTATAACAGAGAGCCATCTCACATCGAGTATTGAGAATAACTCAATAAACTTACCAGGTTTCCAAAATCCATACCACAGGGACCGCAATCATGCATGGGGAGGAGTTTGCGTCGATATATCTGACAATATTGCTTCCGCTAGGCGTACTGACCTAGAAAGCATCGACGTCGAAATGATTTGGCTTGAAATCCATGACCAGCCGAACATTCTTTTATGCACGATCTATCGCTCACCTAATTCCGAAGTTGGTAAATGGCAGCTGATATCGGATAATTTAGACAACTGTCGCGACCAAAACCCAAATAAAAATATTGTTATTATCGGTGATATTAACGATAACCTTCTTGACCCATCTAAACACTATTTAAATGATATCATAACTTTGTCGGGCTTTTCCCAGCTAATAAGAGAACCGACGCGCCCTGTCTCTAACACACTACTAGACCCACTAATTATAAATAACCCCAACTTAGTCCAGAATAGTGGTATACTTGCACCCTTCTGCAGCGACTACACACCAACTTAAGTAACTCTTAATGCTGTTATCCCTAAGCGGAAATCATTCAAAAGACACATTTGGAGCTATGGCCATGCGGACTGGACTGAATTCCGAAATCCTTTAGAAAATTCGCGCTGGGGGAATCCTGGTAATAACAACGATATCGATGCCTTGTGCCAGGCCTTCACATCTAACATCATAAACGCAGCTACCTATAGTTTCCCTACTAAAACAGTAACGATAAACCCAAATGACAAACCTTGGATGTCAAACAAAATAAATACGAGATGAGAGTTAGGGAGAAACTATTTAAAAAGTCGCGGAAAGCTAACTTAGATCACGATGTTGTAAATTTTAAAAAGCAACGAAACTACGTCAACGCTCTCGTCAAAACCGCCAAAGAGGATCATAAAACTAAATTAGCGGCTACAATAAACAAGGGAAACAAATCATCAAAAGAATGGTGGAAATATGCAAATCCCTTCTGAACAATAGTAATTCGAATTTCGAGGAAGTGCCCCCCTCTAAGAGTAGACAACTCCTCGTTTGCCTACGAACCCCTTGAAAAAGCCGATCTCCTAAACAGCTATTTCGCCAGTATCGCCCAAATCGATGATACTGGAGCAGAGTTACCCCCCTCCCCCTTCAACTGTACACCGAGCACTCACTAAACACTATACAAATAACCACCACCGATGTTTTAGATGTACTGTCGAATCTAGACACTTCCAAAGCGACCGGCCCAGCTAATCTAAGCCCTACGTTATTGAAAGAGGGCAAAGAGATTCTAGCACCAATTCTGGCAGAATTCTGTAATTATTCGGTCAACGTCTCCCAATTTCCCACCCCATGGAAAACTGCAAACATCACCTCAATTTGTAAGAAAGGTGATACATGTCTATGCTCTAACTACCGCCCAATATCGCTATTAAGCTACCTTAGTAAAGTTATGGAAAGATGTATTTTTAAGCATACATACAACTACATAAAAGATTTTATAACACCATACCAGTCAGGTTTTCTCCCCCTCTCATTCGACACTATATCAATTATTAGATATCTACAGTGCTATAGTGCAGGCTTTTGATGAACAAAAAGAAGTCATGTTTTTATTTTTCGACATTTAGAAGGCATTTGACAGAGTCTGGCACCGCGGTCTGATACATAAATTAGAACAATATGAAATTTCAGGAAAACTCCTTGCTTGGTTCAACGATTATTTCTCTATGAGAAACCAAAAAGTAGTTCTAAGAGGAACTGAATCCCCCCTCCTCTCAGTAAAGGCTGGTGCACCACAAGTTTCTGTCCTTGGGCCCTTGCTTTCCAAGTCTTTATCAATGACTTACCAGGTGATATTTTAAACTGTCTGAGACTATTTGCTGACGACACCTGTCTTTACGTGATATCAGACAACCTCGAGGCTCATATTCTAACAATCAACCATGACCTTGAAGCGATATCTCAATTGTCAACAACTTGGCTCGTAGAATTTAATTCCTCCAAAACAACCTCTTTATTTATATCCCTACGCCATCAGCCAACATGTTTCCCTATACATTTTAAAGGCTCTGATATCCAACCATCTATCTCGCACAAGCACCTCGGTATAACGTTTAGCAATAAAGGTCACTGGCTTGAACATGTTGAAAACGTGATAGCAAGGGCACAACGTACATTCTCGCTACTAAAGGGTCTTAAATATATTCTTGATATAGACTCCCGCAAAATGATGTACAAGAGCTTTGCTGGACCACTTCTAGAGTATGCAAGCCCCGTCTGGGATAACCTTCCACAACACTGCGTAGCAAGACTAGACAACATTCAAAAGGATGCCCTAAGGGCTGTAAGTGGCCTCACATGCAGCGCCGGAACTGAGGACCTCTATATCGAAACCGACATTGAAACACTTTCTGAAAGACCCGATACGCAGAAACGTGTACTACTGTACTACTATACAAAATAATTAACGGGACGACCTGTGACACTTTATCCAGCTATCTCCGGCCCCTCGAAAGAACACACCCGTATCATATCCGTAATCAAGTAATGTACACACCACCAAGATGCCGAACAGAGCTTTACAGTGGGCCATTCTTCCCTTCACCTGTACGCGCGTGGAGCGCTCTCCCCGACCCTGTCAGATCATCTGCTACACTTGCAGAATTCAAAAGCAAGCTGAACGCCATGTCTCCGTCTCAATCTCCACCTAGGTGGTATTATGCAGGCATAAAACTTGCCAATATCGCCTTTGCTAGACTCCGTAATGGCTGTAGAAGCCCAAATAGCCACCTAAATGACAATTTCATATCGGAAACCCGTATGTGCTCCTGTGGATTTCCAAGCGAATCAGCTGATCATTATATTTGCCATTGCTCATTATACAACAACCAAAGGACATCATTTAACAACGGGTTAACACTAAGTAATGTCTCTCCCACTACGGTTACAGCTAAAGAATTACTATTTGGCAATTGGAATTTCGATCCGAAAACAAATATGCAAATATCCACAGTCCTCTGCCAATACATTGCTGATACTGGACGTTTAAAAAATACACGTCCGTTCTTAATCTATTCTTTCCCGCCGTCTACACACACATACCCTCATGATTTAACTAGCTGCCATACTAAGTGAAACCCCAAGAATGATGTTATGATACTGAACTATGACCCCGTGCTCCTATAATAATCGCTCCCCCCCCACCGCAAGATGTAAACACTAGTAAACATTACTAATCAGTACATTGGCAGGCGCCAGCCGAAATCAGCCTCCTTTTCTTTCCACTTTATCTCCTCAATCCTCTTCCTAATACCAGCTAAACTCTATCTTTGTCCAACTCTTCACGAAGCACGCTTTCCCTCCCACTCTATATGTCTATCTCAGTTTATTTCCTTAACTTATATACTGTATAATGCCGTAAATTTATTTACATTTTAAACCTATGTAACCGCCTCTTGTTAGTAATAGAATGTGCATAGCTCAAGTGGGAATCACACTAATAAGATACGTCTTATTGTGTTCCCAATTTAACAGAAAAATAAAATTTGTTTGAACCAAACCAATGGGTAAAAGTATATAAATCAATCTCAACAAAGTGGACGGTACTTAGTTAGAAATGGGCGGAGCATAGCTACAAATGCATCTATCTTGTTATCATGACGTCAGATAACTTGAGCGGCAGATTGGACCCATCCATTGTTATGCACATATATTAAAGGAATCATTAGTGTATCGCCAATTTAGTAATATTGTTATAGATTACAGCGTACCATTTATCTAGAAAGATACATACCTTTATTGGCAGCCCTCCAGTTACCCTTTGAACATTTCATTATCTTGTTGTCGAGAATGTGGCCAACTTGGCGTCTTATGCGGTGATATGAGACATCATTGCCGCGCAAATGAGATGAATGTATACCTGTCCTTAACGGCAATGTGTTGATTACACATGTGCTGTCAGCTATAGACAGGTGTGACTGCAGTTTATATGCATACGTTATATTCGATAGAAAATAAAAACGAATCTGTCTATGCGACATTATTCTATATGACTAGAATGTAATATACTCGTCTATACGTTTACATCTGTGTCTTGGATACATCAACTGGTTGAAATGTCGTGCAATGATAGCTTTCATACATAGCGTAACCCTTTGAAATGCTACCTTCAAGAATCGAATATCTTTCTTTGATGACTAGGACTACAAATCTGAGAACTCTGTCTAGCGAAAGGACAAACGTAACAGTTTGGCGAAAGCAATTGCGCTTTTGATGGACTAGGCGGGCCCCTTTACCCATATACCCCGGTAATGGAACCACACATGACCACTGTTTGCTTATACATACATTACCCCTTCTTGTGTCAAGGTCACACTTCAAACTTCAAACTTTCTAGTTTAAACCAACCAAAATCAACAATGTAGTGGTCTTGTGGCATCTCTATTTCCAGGCCAAGTGAAAAGTATTTTTGAATATTTACCACTGGAATGACTGGCACGGTAACCGAGCCAGTCATTCCAGTGGTTAAAATTTTCAAAAACTCCCTTCCATTGGTCTTCAAATGGACACTGGGTAATAAAAAACTTTAATTTTCTTTAACGTTACCTTTTTGATGGTCAAGCCGGCCACAATTTCAGTGGTAAATTGATAACAATAGTGTTCTAAAATTAAAATTACATGATAAATGTTGACCATTAAAAAACGAGTAATTGATCTAAGTAGTATTTTGAGCGCTTCGAGGCGTTGCAATTCTGCCTGTATGTATGTATAATTACTGTATACTGTGTCTGCCGTAGTATACACATCATACAGCTGCAGTCAGTCCATCTTCGCTTTTGACCACTGCGTCTTCTCGTCAGAAAAACATCTTTAGCTTCCTCGGGTCTATTCTTGACATTAGTGTACCGAGCTCTGCTTTCGTGAGGTCATCTCACAGCGTGTTGTACAGCTTTATGCAATGACGTCATCTCCTGGCTTTATAGTTGCTGGCTTCCAGTAGGAAGAATTCCAAGGCACTCTGTGCTTGTCTGTCTTCTGGCATCCATAGCACATGGCCAAACACGGACCATCTTTGCTGGGTGACTTTTACAAACAGTGGCGATGTATTATACATCTTCTACCACTATAAAGACTGGCATGCGTAATTTCGTAAACAATATACACTTCTCAGAACAATACTAAGTAATTAGATATTCCTCATTTTATGGAAGCCACCATTTCATGACATTTCAACCAAACTATATATATATGATGTCTTTCCGGTTCAGATGTAAGAATAGATTATATATCTTGATGAATAGGTGCTAATGGCAAAAAACATGGCCGCCATTGACCAATCAAAATTGAGCAGTTATCCGATTTTGGACCATGAAAATTGCATTACATATAGTAGAGAAACTTATGTATTCGAATTTGATACTTCGATTTGATTGGGCGATCATATGTTAGGTGATGTTTCATGGCATTTCAAACAACTCTGAATCTTTTAGGCTTGTAAAGTTGAAAAGCAAGACATGTTTTTGTGTTTTTAAGCATATGACTATTTTTCAAGTATTTAGCAACAAGAATGCAAAACCCTTGCCTCCAAACCCCGTGACCCTATCCACCCCTCCATCATTATTACCGGTATTACTGGTATTATTATTATTATAATTATTATTATTATTATTATTATTATTTGCAGGTAAACTCGTGCCTTTTCTAGAGAATATTGCCACAGGTGCTTCAGTATTCACGATTCTCTTCATTAGCCTCGAGAGACACCGAGCTATGTACAGGCCATTACAGACGAGTCGGGAAGCTCTCATCCGGGTATTCAAAATTTCATTACTTCTCTGGTTCACCGCTGGGGTACTATCACTTCCGTTGGTCTCGTTATCAGTTTATCGGGACTCACACTGGCATGACGGGACAAAGATTAAAGTATGTCGTCAGTCCGTTGTGGAATGGCAAAAGATCTATGTAGCTGTTTTATCTGTAATTTCCTTCGCACTACCTCTAGTGATTATCGTTATTCTACATAGTCGTATAGGGAAGCTTATCGTAAGGCGATTAGAGCCGGATTACCAGTCCAGTGACGCTCGGAATACAACCAGATTGGGTCAGTATTCGCGGAAACAGGCTGTCAGTATTCTGGTACTGGTCGTTCTACTGTTCTTCATGTGCCACCTGCCTTATCGCGTCACAGCCCTCTGGATGACATTTGCGGACACCAAAGTTTTATCTCGTCTATCTTTTGAGGCGTACCTAAATTTAATATACTTTGTCCGGATAATATTTTACATAAATCATGCATTTAATCCAATTATATATAATTTTGTGTCGAAAAGTTTTCGTGTTGAGTTGAGTGATTGTTTTAGCGAGTCGTGTTGTCGATGTCTAAACCGATGTAGTGGAGGAAACTACTATGAAACCACAACGAGTCTTGTCCGAAGGCAACCTAGTCATCATCAGCTAGTGGTGTGTTTCAGGAAGGATCGCCCGTTGGGAAATGGAGCCATACCACACTCAGCTGTCCAATCGTCATCTTCATCTGAAACTAGACATCGCATGAATGACTTCTCGGATATATATGTATATATGGGAACGCAACGAGCTGCGTGATGTGTACGCTGATAACATGACTATGTTGGCCAAACATATGGCATAACATTGCCTGAACTTTGGACATCTAACTTAGTCCAACATCATTTTATCAGTAGTAGGGCGGCCATTACTAGACAATCATCTTTAGCAGAAGGCGTCCATCTAATGCTGGCCAATGGCATCTAGAAAATATATGTCCGAGCATAGCAAGTCAAATTATTTTTGGCCTCGCACCGTAGCGGAAATCGCGTATTGCATTTGGGCCCGCCTGCCTGCCAGCGTGCCTGGAGGTTTGGATACCCGACTGTCCGCCCACCCACCCATCCAAATATCTATCCGTTCATCCATCCATCTATCTGTCTATTCAGACGTCTATCTAAAAGTACTGATTCCATTTGGCTCAAATTTTAACACATACAGTATCGTTCGGTGAACGATGATTTCCAAACGTTGTCCCTGATCCAAAGACATACATTGACCAACCCCTGTTTAAATTCTGGATCTATGATATCAAGGAAACGTCTGGTTGGACTTGGGTAAAAAAGTTAACACAACATTTAACACAAGAAAGGGTTATCTTAACCTTAGAATTCGCCAGCATGCATCGCGATAAAATGAATCCAGAAAATCGGAAAAATCCTGAAAATTACACTAACATCCTGAACATCCTAAAAAAAGTTGTAAATTGTGACAAAAACGGCAGGTCGGCTGTGTGCATCTTGCTTAATCTGAATGTTTGCCCCATTCCATATCACGGCCCGAATAAAGTGTGCTATAAGTCATTGGAAAATTTGACGTATTGCTCTATTGGCCCTTGAAACCCTTTAATGGTTTCATTTTGTCAAGAAAATACAGATTGTTACTTATTGAATGTCAAGGAAAGTCTATTCTTGAAAATATATCACTGGAATGACTCGCTCGTTTAACCAGCCAGTCATGCCTAATTTACATTTTCAGAAATAGGCTCCTCTTCTTGCCCTACAAATGAGCATTCCCCAAGACCACTGCAGAGGCCGGTGTTGGCTGGCTCGGCATGGAATGGTTACAGGCAAAACTATGTACGATGTACCATGTCGATTTAATAGGTGTCGGTTAGTCATGTAATGGTTTTTATTTAACTTTAAAATCAGATTTCAACTCTTTGTGAATTCACAGAATTTCTTAACATCGAATTTTTGTAGACATATTGTATTTATAGTACATCATTAAATCATGTTGCATGCGAACAATAAATACGCTTTGGAATAACAAATACATGTCGAAACATATAAGCAATTCACCTTTCCAGAGTACCCATCTATGTCTGACGTCATACTTACCTGCATAGTTTTCTGGAAATTAATAGTCAGGAAGTTCAGAGATCGATCGATTCCAACAGGAGCGAGGTGTGGTTGGAGCTTAGCTAGAGATGGGCGGGGAATAGCTAAAATGGAAAGTTCCATTGTATTAGAGTTTGAGTTTAATTCAATGCGTATATTTTAATTTACATTCTAGAAGAACAGCGTTCAACAGTTTGGATGGCAGTAAATCCAGGGTAGACGTTAAGTGCCATGGCATTGAAGGAAATACTTACCCGTGCTCATGGTTACGGTCGCTCCATGCCGAGAAGGGTGTACACATAGGTTTATGAAAATTACTTAAAACAATTTTAAAGCGAATGGTTCTATTCACCCTATCACCAGCATAATGACAACTCATTATCCAAATAGTTTTTATTCATTAATCACTGTTGGAACTTTACTTTTATTCAATACACACTGACTTCTGGCATGACAATCCAATAAATAGCATGCACAACCTTAATTAAAAAAGAATTTGGCCATTGGGTAATATCAATTTCTGTCCTTAATCACCATTATGCAAGAATTGTCTATTGCGTTAGGTAGGCGACAATTATTTATAAGATAGCTGATCCATTATATTTTAGTTTACATTATTAAGCCTACTACTCCGCTACAACTGACTACGATAATGGCAAGGTTGCGCACATCAACTCCGCTCACTGGCAACAGTCTCGCGTTCATATCATAATGGAATGGATGACTCCAGTTTTAGCTATGCCCCACCCATCTGTTGCTAACCGCCACTCACGCTTTGTGCTCGCTGGGGTCAATCGATCCCTGCGCTCCCTGAATCTCAATTACGTGCACTCTATACATGTAAGCCTATGGCAACACCAGAGCCCAGTCAAATTAGTGTCAATATATTCAACAAAATGATTATTTAAAAGTAAAGACATACAATTAATTCAACTTGACGGACTATTACTCGTTTATGACGGACGTAATTACGTTATTCATGTCATAATTGATTATGACGTCAGCCTACGTGCGACGTAGTTGATTATAACGTCACATGGGTGATCGATAGACTGGATATACCTATTAATAGTTGTATCAAACCATCTTTAGTAACATACCCCAGTAACGTTGCATTATGAAAGATGAACTATGATGCTATTCGCATCATAAACTGTAATACAGATATTAATACTGACATGTAACGTAAGCGGATTACATTTGCAATGGGCGTTTTCAATGTATGCATACATCATATGACATCATAATCAACTACGTGACGTGTAGGATAATATCATAATCAATGATGTCATGAATGACGTAGATAAGTTTGTCACGAACGCTTAATTAATGACAGACTAAACCGTGTTGTAAAAAACCCGTATGTCATTACTCTTTAATAAACATGCTGTTGTTATAGGCAGAAACAGCACCCAGTCAAATTAGTTTCAAAATATTCAAAACTTGCATGCAGAGTTTTCTGAAAATTGATAATCATGCAATAGGGCGAAGTGTGTGTGGAGCTAATATAAAGATAGGCGGGACGTAGCTAAGACTGGATTCCTCCACTTGCTACACATATTTGTATGAGGAACTATCAAAAATATCAATCTGAGGAAATACATACATTTCACATTTTCAGTCAATAACTGTAATAGATTCGATATGTGTGTTCATTCCTTTATCCCATCGCCATGCTCGCTCTGGCATTTGCAAAAATTTGCATCACGGTAGGCCTACTTGATGCGATTTTCATCTACGATTTCACATAGCACAGTTCACACAAGTGCATTTTAGAACTGCATGTGCAAGAGGATGTTTGTGTATTAAGAGCTGTAAATGTTCGCCAGAATATTTAAATTGATACAAAGCATGATCAAGTGTCAGGCTTGGTCTCGGGGTCGTCGTGATGAATCCATGTTTCATCTAAGGTTAAAAACACAGCCAACGAGTATCATCGATAAAGGTTCCTGAAGGACGGATTCTACTGACCCCCAACTAATTCCCAGAGTGTCCATTATCTGACGCGCTGTTACCATTTTCTTCTCAGTCACAATTTTATCCACAGCATCAATGTTTTATATTTTATCGGCATTGAAGAGCTGCCCTCCCTTGGATCATCTTCGAAATATTCACTCCCACGACGGAACTCTGCACTGCACATCTTGACGGAGATATACAGTTACGCACAACAGCGACAAACCTGCCCTTCCTCGGAGGTAGCTTAATACACTTGAACCAGGCTTCAAGCAATGGATCTTTCCATTTTTTGCTATACCCCGCCCATCTCAAGCTAAGGTCCACCCACACCTCCTCGTGTTTGGATCGATCGATCTATCAATTTCCAGAAAACCCTACAGGTAAGCTATTGAATATTTTGGAACTAATTTAACTGGGCGCTGTTGCTGCAGCATCAGTGCCCAGCCAAATACGTTTCAAAATATTCAACAGCATGTTTATTAAATAGTAGAGACACAATTCTTACAACGTGTTGGACTATTAAGAGCTAAAGACGGCTAAAAATAATCATTTATCACATTATGATTATGATGCCATACTACACGCCACGTAGTTGATTATGACGTCATATGATAGATGGATAAAGTTGGAAAGGTCCATTGTCTTTATTAGACAGCGAGCTCATTGGCTCACAAACTGTCAACCTCTGTAAAACAACATGTGGATTAGAGCATCCCTCATGTGCATGATCTTGGGCCGACCCTTCTCAGAACCATCTCTAACTTG
This sequence comes from Chaetoderma sp. LZ-2023a, assembly GCA_034401795.1. NCBI lineage: Eukaryota > Metazoa > Mollusca > Caudofoveata > Chaetodermatida > Chaetodermatidae > Chaetoderma > Chaetoderma sp. LZ-2023a. Next base: position 57,315,466 of record CM067365.1, read on the forward strand.
GAAGTGTTTGTATCGCATTCCCAGCACGTCTCGGTTTCAACGATCACTATTCAATTTGCTCGTTTGTATATCACTTGCTCAACATTTCCATGTGTTTAAAAGAACCTGAGATGCGGGTATCACTATGATCTAAGCTCAATGCTAAGCACTCAATGGACCTTTCCAATTTATCGATCCATCATATTACGTAATAATAATCAAATACGTGACGTGTGGGATGACGTCATAAACAATGACGTCATGAAAGATGTCAGTAAGTACGTCGCGAGCGCACAATTGGTGCCGGGATAAGCGTTGTTGTACGAATTGTATGTCTTTACTATTTCATAAGCATGCTGTTGAATATTTTCAAACTAATTTGACTGGCCATAGGCAGCAACAGCACCCAGTCAAATTAGTTTCAAAATAGAAAACAGCTTACCTGTATAGTCTTCTGGAAATGTATAGTCAGGGAGGTCAGTGATCGATCGACCGGCCACAACACGAGCGAGGTGTGGGTGGAGCTTAGCTTAGACACCTTTCCATCTACAAGTATGCCATTTTATCTTCTAAACATACAGTTTCCCATTTCCTCGACTACGTTGGTAGACTGTAGTTATCGAAAGAGGGAGTATTATTCTTCAGGTCCAAGTTTACTCTCTGATACCGTTATGAAGCCATCACCATCAACTACGTTTCTCAGCCTATGTGTAGTTACTCCAGTTATTTTAGCAATAAATCGAGAAGACAGGTATGTAGAGTGACCGAATTTGGTACATCCATTCAGATTTTAGAAAGTTGGGAGGGGGGATATGAGTTTGTGGTTAAAGCCGCAAATATCAAGGTAACTAGTTAACTATATGCATCCAGAAATACACATTTTAGCCATAAGTCGAGAAGGCACGTACGCACAATGACGACATTTAGCACACCCATTCATAGTCTACGTGGCTAGACATTCGATTAGTTTCACGACAAGGCATCGCATATCTAGGACACTAAGTCAATACTTGCATCCTAAAATAGACGTTCCTAGATATTAATCAGTAACGTAAGTATGTATAATCAGCAAATTTGAGACATCCGTTTATATTTTGGATGTCTAGCCAAATATGTGAGTTTGAGGTAAAAGATGCAAAACATGGGGCCACTAAGCGAATTCCGAAATACACATTTTTAGACACACATCGAGAACGCACGCAGGTGTAACGACCAGATTTCGCACAGTCCTTCATAGTCTAGGTGGCTAGAAGGTGTATGAGCTTCAGGAGAATGCACCACCTATCTAAGTCACTGGGTCAAAATTGCATATCGGAATACACATTTTGGTCATGACTCTGGAGTGCAAGAAGGCAGAACAAGCTTTACCACATGTCTTCATAGTACAACTGCTTATCATTACTTTGAGTTTGCGGTCCGTTTTCTGTGACAGTTTTCTCAGCATATCACAATTATGCTGCCATGTTTGCTATTTCGTCTTGATTGATAAATGGCCACAATCGCAGTCGTTCCACTGTCTTACAAATTAGAGAAAGGTAGTGTATGACACCAAAATCAACCACAATAACTTCACATACCTTGTTCAATTACTGTAGGCTCCACATACTCGAATATATCCGCATATGCAACTATTTTCCCATGCATCCAAAAAGGAGTTTAACTCTTTCATTGCACAGCTGTCAAAACGGCATCTGTAATGGTCTTGAGGAATGCCCATTTACAGGTCAAGAGATGATTATTATCATTTTAATTTACCACTGAAATGACTGGCTCGGTTACCGAGCCAGTCACGCCAGTGTAAATATTCAATGCCCGAGAGTCCCATGGTACAGATTTAAGAATCTTTGCAGAGCGCCAGTTGAGTCCTCAGTTCGATCCTACCATGCTCTAGCTAAATTCCATGCTAACTATGCAGACAATATCTTAAATATGTTGAAGGTAATTTGACAGGAACCAGGAAATGTGTGTATGGGGAGAGGGGGGAAGAGATGCGCAGGTTTGCCCCATTTGGGGGCAACGTTGTTGGAAGGGGTGGCGGCCTCCCAAAAGACGGGTTGTCCACGGCTCCACACCCTTTCTTCGTATTATAGCTGATGCGATGTGTAATAACTTGGAATAGCGATCTATCTCATAATCTGAACCGTCCTTTGCCAGAAAAGCGAATGAATAAATAGATAAGTTATTGGCATACGAATACTATTTACATTTGAAATCACGTTTAGGTTTAAGTCTGAACAGTTAACGAAGCACACCAGTAAGCCATTTAGCTTTGTGTGTGAGTTGCTATAGAAACATGTGATTATCTCTCCTGCTTCCACGGTACCAGAGATCTGTCGTTTAAGGTCCTTTCATCTAACACGGTGTTAAATGCTACTCTAAAGCGTATCTGGCTGTTCATTAAATTCAAACAGAACTTCATTTGTAGAATTCATTGTGGCAAATGATAGGAAATTATTATTCGATGAAAGATGGATGAACGCACCAGACGGAGTTGAGCAGGGGCTATCTAAGCAACGTATCGGTCTTCTGTAAGTTTCTATCAATTGGGTAAAATTGCAAATGTATTTTGTGCTGTTGCTTTGAAGAACTTGTATACAGCGAAGTGCTTTATTTAACATAAAAGAAAGTGGATAATGAGCACAGCCTGCGGAAGTGCTTGTCATAGATGTGGGAATATTTGTCGAAAGGCCTGATAATTGCCGCGTCCTTTAAAAGCTTTCTGCGAATCGACGTATGTAATAGCTAGGCCTAGAGAGCATTAATTTCAAATCAAATACGTATTCTGATATGCGTGTCTAAACACACGCACGCATGCACGCATGCAGGTACGCTCGCATTCGCCACCATATATATGAGCAGAGCGATATTGGACAGTTTTTCCTGGTGGAGGAGAATAGTGGTCTATCAGTCAAACTCCTGCTGATGAACCAGTAAGTGTACTTAGTCAGTGTATCAAGTGCGCTTTGGTTAGTGGACCGAATTCAACCTCGTCCGTGCGCACACGTGGTCAATGATTAGAACTTACGACTATGATGTCCAAATTTGAAATTTCACTATCTAGACTGTCTGTAAATACGTTACAAATACATGTAGAAACGTCCCAAGGGGTGCGGATATGTGACCATGAACATCACCTAACAGTGACGCTGTCAGTCTGGGCGGTACTCCTAATACAGGATAGACTTCAGAAATACAATACAATACAACACCATCAGAGAATGATGTAGCAATGTACCAATGAGGAGCCGATGCGGCTCTTGGTCAGCAGAAGACAAGGTAATAGTTTGAAGTATTTATCCATTTGGCTGTTTAAGTAGTAATCAGTTCCCAGCGGTTTTCCACTAGCTTACTTATATATGACTGGGAATATAATTATGACAGTTATTACACTCCGTAAGGGAAAGATCGAATCTGACTTCCCGTCTGTGGGCGTTTGTGCGTGCGCGTATGCATAACGGAACACACATTTGTGGCATAATTTTAGAGCGCAAGAAGGGACAATCACCAGATTTAGCACACACCTTCATATTCTGACAGTTTATGGATCACATATCTAGGTGACGAGGGTTACTAAGTTCATTGTTAAGACATAGCTCAACGGCGTCAATCAGCATCTTCCTTGAATACATTCTATTGATCTATCTTGTCTATTTTAGTGGCAATCAATTCCCAATGACACCCAACCTCCCACCCAAACACCCCGTCCACCCCGCCCTAGCTTACTTACATATAATTGAGAATCCTCTCTCCCTCTTTCCCTCTCCCTCTCTCCCTCTCTCTCTCCCTCTCTCTCCCTCTCTCTCCCTCTCTCTCAAACTCTCTCTCTCTCTCTCCCTCGCTCTCTCTCTCCCTCTCCCTATCTCTCTCTCTCTCTTTCTCTCTCTCCCTCCATCTCTCTCTCTCCCTCTCTCCCTTCCTCCCTCCCTCCCTCTCTCTCTTTCTCTCCCTCCCTCTCTCCCTCCCTCCCTCCCTCCCTCCCTCTCTCTCGCTCTCTCTCTCTCTCTCTCTCTCTCTCTCTCTTTCTCTCTCTCTCTCTCTCTCTCTCTCTTTCTCTCTCTCTCTTTCTCTCTCTCTCTGGACGGTTTTACCGTAACTGTGGGGACATCACTCTTTTCTCTCATTTTTTGATTTTCATTTCCTTCGTGTTTCTGTGTGTTTTGGCAAAATATACTTCTAAGAGGGATACAGATTATTACCATTAACTAAAGAAAGTGAGAGAACATTGTGTGGACGGTCCATATACAGAGCGGGGATCTAGTGAGAAACACTGTGGGGACATACTTTCTGATTGCAGTCCACGCAATAGCAGCAGTATGTGGATGGGAGATTACACCGCCGCCTAGTCTGTGCACGGGAGTGTTTATCATATCACATGTTCGTATGTCTCGTGCAATATTTTTTTTACATGAGAGTGTGAGATAATTTTGTGGGGACATTTCAATGTGAGAGAAGGTGAGAGAAATGAAAAAAACGTTAAAAAATTGAAAAACATGAATTGTGGGGACACAAATTCTAAATACATTTTTGGACGTTTTACGTGTATCCCGATCGTTTGAGCTACGGTAATTGTGGGGACAGGGCATTGTCTCCACAATCCAAGCATGTCCCCAGAGTGTAGGGTCTAGACGTGAAAATGTCCTCGTAATTACGGTAAAACAAGCTCTCTCTCTCTCTCTCTCTCTCTCTCTCTCTCTCTCTCTCTCCCTGTGCGTGGGTGTGTTCATGTTGGCGTGCGGGTGTAGCACGGATCGGTCGGATGGGTACGCTGTGTACGGGACGACCACTCCAGGTACGTTCCAAGCACGCCCCCACTCCGGGTTAGGATAGTACGCGTGTATAAAGCCCTATGAGAGAGGTTTCGCTAAAACTGCTGTAATAACGTGTAGCACGCATGCACGCGCCCCAGAGCTTCTCTGGCAACACGTGTCAGTATTGGGAGAGAGGCTATGCTTTTAGTGTACCGAGTTGATACTGGTGATTTCTTCAAATCACTCCATTCTCGTCGTCCTTGGTGGCCATCATGACTGAAATGAAACGAGAATTTCAAAACTGTTTACCTTTTTAAAATCGGACCAGAAATGGCCGAGTTATCCAGAAATGGCTCACTTAAATTATTTTCAAAATATTGCTTTGACGTCGTAATCGCGTGTATGTATTAAGTGAATGGGGGGTTGTGATGAGCACGTGATCGCCACGTCACCCTTTCTAGCTGCACGCCGATTGGCTACTGCTCGCCCGCTGATTGGCTGGCGGTCCTGCCTCTGACGTCACGAGTAGCATAAAAGGAGCAAAAAAAATCAAGAATCGAGAGCGCTTCGGCGAGGAACAGCCGACACGACAGCAAGGTTGCTGTATCAGTGCAGTGCCCTTCGGAATTCAGATCTCCTGTGCCGGTGAGCAACCTTTCATCCACAACAAGTTTGTGTAAGTTATCGGATGACCATCCGAGGGCAAATTAACTAAATTAGAAGGACGCCCTTTCCGGAACACTCACAGAGGAGCTTCCTTGCGGATGGGCTTGCGGGCCCGATGTAAATTCTAAAGGATGTAGAGCCGAGGTGATTCTTGGTGGATAACTCGCTGGATCTTCCGGACCACGCTGAAAAGTGGTATCAAACTTCCGCGCAGCATGTCGTATGTCTTAAATAACTTTTAGGCCACAGTCTGGTCGGACTCTGCCCGGTGCATCGCAAGAGGTATGTTATGTATCCCGCATGGTGTACCCAGTTATGTACATGTATATTTAATTATCACTGTAGCCCTCTCTCTTACGGGCAACTTTCAAACTACCGTCACCGGATGGACACTTTATAATTTACTGTGTAGATTTATGTATTAGTTATTCTGCCTATCTAACGGACATCTTTCTACAATCGTTCTTCTTCACCGTCTTGAGAGTGAGCCGCATCAAAAGTCTTTTGCTGAAATCATCCCATCAATTTCAGAAGCGTGCCACCTCATGCTACTCATCTGTAGCGCATCCACTTCAGTGATTTGTGAACCTTTATCGTACCGATGACAAATAGGTACTCAGGTAACTATACTATTGTGCTATTCATTATTTCTGTAATAGGTACTGATGACTAATAGGTACATTTCCGGTCCTGAGACCGCATTTTTATATTTTCTGTTTCATACTGTATATATTAGCTTTATTTCCGTGTGCTTACAACTAACACGCACCATAAGGTCCTATGACCTGGTATACTGTTAGCACTGCACTAGTTATTTATGTATATCACAAGTAGCCATCCTAGTTATTTTGTTTTGTTTATATAACAACTCTAGGACACAGTACGCTAGGCTATACTATACAGCAACATTATATCCTTTTCATTATTTCTCCCAGCATCGATTTTACACTGAGGTCGCTGATCATGCTCACATTGCTCGAGCCTGATATGTAACCGACTAAACCTGGCTATTCTCGATCGATAGGATAGGTTTAAAGTAACTAGGGACAATCTCTCCATAAGAGACATATTGTGTACGTCTCTTTTCCGGCTGTCGCGGATATGTAACACCGCACATCGGCTAGATGATATAAATTGGACAATTACCTTACGGCCTCTTCGTAATGATGAGGGATTGTCTCTTTCTACGCTCCTCTTTAATAATTGTCTGGACTACCAATCGACACGTTGGTAGGATCCGACTCTGGTAAATTATTGGGGTTTCTGAGCGGTGATAACTAAAGTGTCGATTTCACATACACTCCACCGTATCTTCGGATACCAGTTAGTTTAGATAAGCTCACCAACGTAAGAAGCACAGCGAAAAGAAATAATACTATGTAACCGTGGCCTGCAGTGCATCTCTGGGCATTATGGAACTTAACCCTAATGGCAGGTAAAACGTTAGTTCCGTAACACACGGGTGACGGACGAGACGCAGATAATAATAATAATAATAATAATAATAATAATAATAATAATAATAAATAATAAGTACATTTATACCGCGTGAAACTCCATGCTACCTCATACAATTTGAGAAAACATTACATTTAATTTAGTGAATAAGATTGAGTGAATAGGAATGTTTTTAGACTAAATTTGAAAGTGGGCAAGGTAGGAGACAATTTAAGGCTTGTAGGGAGATTGTTCCATTCAGTAGCAGCGGTAAAAGAAAAAGATCTTTGCCCATACGTTGACATTTTTGCACTAGGAAATTTGAGCAGATGCTTATTTTCAGATCGTAGCAAACGGCCGGGAGAATATGGCTGCAGAAGGTCAGAGAGATAGGTCGGTGCCGTATTATTTATACATTGAAAGGTCAGACAAATGATCTTATACCAAATTCTTTGAGTTATTGGTAGCCAATGTAAGTCATATAGCACGGGGGAGATGTGCTTATATTTGCTACAGAGGGATACTATCCTAGCTGCGGTGTTTTGGACAGATTGAAGCTTCTGAATGATTTTTTTTGGCGCACCTGATAGCAGGCTGTTGCAATAATCTAGCCTAGATAAGACCAATGAAGCTACAAGTTTAGTGGTAGCGTCTTTAGTTAGGTACTTTCTGATGTTACTGATGTTTCTCAGTTGAAGAAAACACACCTTGCACAGATTATTGACTTGCTTATCCATACTAAGCTCGCAGTCCAAAACAACCCCTAGGTCTCCATCCAACTCAGCATAGTGATTGTGTGCGGTCTTAGAACCCACCACGCCCTCACGGGAAGGTCACTAGTGATGGATATCCGCCTCTTACTCCCCGCCATAAATATGAATTGTGCTTTCTAAATTGCTTATGTGAATTGTAAATTGTCCTAGTGATGTTATATGTGGTTGCATGGTGATACGTGACCGGATTGTTATATGATTCGGGAACTGTCGCTCCATAACATGTTGCACGCTTGCTTTCTGAGGAGGATGCTATGCGGGACGACCTTCGGGAAGCTGGGCATCTTCGCCAGGTAGACTTATGTTTCCAAAGATAGGTAGGAATCCCTGCCACATGCGGTCAAGGCATGTATGCCTATCTAATAACTAAATGGTAGGTTAGAACTTAGCAGAAGGCCTGCATAAATAAAAGCGGCAACTACCAATGCAGTATCTTTGAACCTACATAAGACGGGGACCTCTGAATTCATCAGAAGTCATCCGAAACAAAATAGTGGCCCTTTTTGCCAGCTCTTTTCCCCTGCTCCGGCGTTGAAGGCATTTTCCTGTGATGGAGGCCCGCATGAGGCACTTTCCTCTCGCAACAATATTATTTTGTGTGTGTGTTAGGGGTATAATTGGTTCATATTAAACTATTTCAATAGCCTCGTTAAACCACTCCCTTGCGGGGATACCTCGTGGGAATTACGAATCTGTGAGGTACCTTCGACGAGCCCACGTAGAAAGAACACCGGTTTGGTTCTATATACTGTATTATTTTTGCTCATCTACAAGCAAACAAGTACTATTCTTTGTGTAGTTATTTACTTTTAATTATTACTATAAGGGGTATTACTAATATATTACTATACAATTACGACTTTTAAATTAGGTTATGGACCGACATACCGGTGACACGAACAGTTGGGATGAGACCGTGAGGTTCATTCTCGGCGGCAATGGTCGCATGGCCCTAGTGGAATGTTATCGTTGCACTGGCCCTAGAGGCCGGTCTTTGTATCTTCTGGAGAGTCGCGATACGTGATCCGTAACCACGGGAACCATAGCTAACCAGCCCTCACATGCATCCTGTACATGCAGTGCAACAAAGCAGAGCAATGCAATGGACCAGCGCATACCCTGCAAGCTACAGATGGTGCCCGACGTGGGGCTAGAACAAGAAGTGAACCCACACCAATCCTCAACACACGCACATTTCAGTATCCTTTATTAGACAGTCAGCACTCCTTAGATATGGATGTAGCATCATATGATGGAAGAACTGCACACATGCTCACTGACTCTGCTATACATTTTCCTGATGCGGAACAACCAGCACCGCTTTTACACGAGTATACGCCGGGGACATTCCATGATGCCTTGCAGGCGGGTACTCAATATATCACACTGTCAGATATCCGCGATAGGCACCCAACATCCATGCTGAATCGCAGTCGACCACGACACAGACCCCTACGGGGGCATACTATTCCTTCACAGCCATTACATTCACCAGCATCATCACAGGGTGGGCAATGGCTGGAACGTCATGCACCATGTCCCGCATCTCCACTGGTACATACGTCGTCACCTTATTTATTATCCAACGGTACCACGGTACGGATCGGGAGGTGTGACACCTCCCTTCCAAATATATTCCAGAAGAACAACATCACATGGCACCCACCACCCCCATCAGTCTCCTGAACTGCCTCCATATGAGGAGCACCCGTCGCATCAGCTGATAGAATGTCCACGTCGTTTAAATAGCATGCCACCACCAGTTTATAAACCAACACACTTCTATGGACCCGCATCAGGATGATGTTTAGCAGACCCTACATATTGTGCACAACACTATCGTTGTGAATCGCCCTCACGGACACAGCATCATCGGGAACATCATAGGGAATTCCCACCAACAGCACCACCAACACACAGACCGATGTCCACGTTCACGTCAGTCTCTCCATCACCAATACCTGGATTTGTGCCCATAACTTCATAACGTGGCCATGGCCGGATCATTCTCCCTCCTGTATTTAATCGGGAGAATGATTGGGCTAATTACAAGTGCCAATTCGAAATCATTAGTCATACAAATCGGTGGACATATCGTCAAATGGGAGAATATCTGGCTGCAAAACTGTCAGGGAAAGCACTCCAAGTCCTGGCAGATATGGGATCAAATCACACGCCAACATACATGAAACTGGAAAGCGCATTGTCGGAGAGATTCGGGGACATGGTCCTCAGTGAGACGAGTAGTCTGCAGCTCAAGAACATGTGTAGATGAGCCTGGGAGACACTACCAATGTTAGCTAGTTATATTCAGTGACTAGTTACTCGCGCCTACGCCAGCACAAATCGTGAGGGACTTGCACATCTGCACCCGGACATTTTCGACGTGTTAAGCGGAGAACCCACCCTCAAGGAAAGGTTATTCCTCATCGAACACGGTAATCTTCAGACATTAACGGCAACCACGGTTAGAATTGAGAAATTCTTGGAGTGGCAGAAAAACAATCGCCGTCAATTACAGCCAACAAACGAAGTGAACGATGCCTACCTCCTAGTCACCATCGACAACCCAACTGTATCAGCATCAACATCAGCATCAAACCTACAAACACAATCAGACCAACCCACCAGTCAAAATCACGCATCTAAAGGAAGAGGGTGTGGTCACTCTGATCACGGGGGGCCACAACAATGCCCCAGGACGCGGGAACCAGCACAATAATATCAATTGTCAGAACATGCATGATAGGTTAGAAGAGATAACACAGCATATCTCCGCATTCACCAACTTCGTCTCCACATTCAGCACCATGGTCACAACACAGTCGACAACACGACCAGCAACCAATATGATGACATCTACACAGTCAGCAAACACATGTCTGGAAGGAGCGATGTCCAAATCGCCCTCCGTCTACAACTCCTACTTCTGACTGACGTACACCGCAACCTGAGACCCCATTACACTATAACAGGTACCGATTACAGAGTCACTTCAGTGCCCACTCTCAGAACCCAGCTCAACTGTGGCCTGCGGACGACAATGTCAGGTGGCCAACACCACAAATCACTCTTCCACAACAGTATGCACCCTCCCACACCAAGCATCGTATATGTCGGTACCAATGATGCACACTGCATCCATGGCCCTGACATCTCCCCCTGCCGGAGGTTGTGACCCCGCAACCTCTGTATCTAACAAATCTTTGCCATGTAAAACTGCAATGGTAGGTTGTAGCACCGCCACTGAAACAACGTGTATACAAGCACCACGACCCACCACCAGGGCACTTAACACCCGGTGTCCTTTGGTGGCATGCGATACACACGTCCTAACAGCATCACCCACTACATCCAACCGCAGCAATAGTGACACGGACTGCATTCGGCATCATGGATCTGCAAGAAGAAGTGACAACCAAAGGACAGCAAACCCCAGTGCCATCATTGCTTCTTCTGCGCATCAACCAAACATCCCATGTTACATTGAAAAAAGTGGCTCACACAGGTAGCTAGCTCTTATCGATGACCGCACCAGTCCTGTCTGCACTGCTGTATACACAAACGCACAGTACACTGAAACAGCATCAACGACACCACAATTGCATATCTATTAATTAAATGGTAGGTTAGAACTTAGCAGAAAGCCTGCATAAATAAAAACGGCAACTACCAATGCAGTATCTTTGGACCTACATAAGACGGGGACCTATGAATTCTTCGAAAGTCATCCGTCCCGTCTTCACGTACACCAGTGTGCATCACATTAATTATAATCTCACTAGGATTGACCCTCTGCTCATAACTTTTTGTTTGGACAAGAAATTGGCCCTTTTTGACAGCTCTTTTCCACCGCTTCTGCATTGAGGGCATTTTCCTGTGATAGAAGCGCACGCGAGGCACTTTCCATTCACAACAATGTTATTTTTTGTGTGTTAGGGGTATAATTGATTTATATTCAACTATTTAGGTAGCCTCGTTAGGACGCTCCCATACGGGGATACCTCGTGTGATTTATGAATCTGTGAAGTACCTTCGACGAGCCCATGTAGAAAGAACTGAGTCCTGAGTTCGATCCGCTCCCGTCATGGACTGCTTGCGGGAATCCTGTTTGCGGAAACCGGCATGCAGGAACTTTCCAGCTTCCAGGGAACGCATCAACTCACGTCAAACCAAGGGTGACGTATCAATTTCAGTAACACGATAGCCCAGGCTTAAGAATGTCTACCGATTATTCAAGTAACTATACTTGACATTTTAATTATCCCATTAATTACATCTTTGGTAATTATATCATATCTGTATAAATGATCCCGATGACTGAATGGCACCGTAATGGTCTTAAGACCACTGGCTACAATTTCTGTATCTGTTTATAGTTTTTTTATTTTCTGTAAGGTGTAGGTCCCTCAACCTGTACTATACAAATATATTGTTCTGATCATTTCACATTGTATTGATTGTTCTGGTTAGATTATATATGGCAAGTAGCCTTCAGTTTATATGTTTTGTTTATTTGTAGAAAAATATAGGGCTGCAATGCACGTAGAAACACTATACAGCAACATTTATATATGCAGCACTTTCTCGCGTCACCAACAATTTTTCACTGAGGTTGCTGTCTGTGCTATAACTCTGTTTAGCCTGGCATGCTACCGACTAAAAACCTTTTCTATTCAGCTCGATAGCATAGGTTTAATATGATTAGAGACAATCTCTTCGTTAGGAGACGTGTAGTGAATGCCTCTTTTCCGGTAGTTGTGATAATTTATCCCCGCACTCCGGCAAGGTTGTATAAGATTGGCCAACATACCTAAAGGGCCTCATATTTCTAAGTTATTGTCTCTCGTCATGTTCCACTAAGCCTTATGGCTTCTTAATTGTTTGGATGTCCCTATCCGCACCATGGACTGATCCGACCCTGGGAAACTATTGGGGTATCCGGGTGGTGATGGCCAGGGTGTGGTGTCACACACATTCCCCGCGTATCTTCGGATACTCCGTAGTTAGTTACCTTTGCCAATGCAGGAAAGCACTGCTAAAAGATATCTTAATTATTATTTTCTATAATCTGTTGAACAATCCTCCTGCACCGCAGTGCATAACTGGGCAACTTGTGTTTAAACCTAGCACTAGTTAGTTCCGTAGGACATGGTGACGGGCGAGATGCGCATCCCCACTGAATTCCATAAGAATGTCTGGGCATGATATTAAGATCTGACACGCCCTCACGAGAAACTCATTCATGGTGGGTATTCCTCTCTCTTACCCCCGCCATAACGATAGATCAGTTAACTAAAACGCTTTTGCGGAAAGTAACCAATGTCCTGTGACGTTTTATGTGTTTATGGAGCGAGATGTCCGGATTCTTACCCAGTTCGGAGGTTTTGCACATTACATGTATCGCTCATCCCGTTTCACATAAGACAGCACGCAACCTTATAGTCATAATTTCACTACGTATTGTCTTTTCTTTACAGCATTTGGTTGAATATTAGAGTGGACCCTTTTTGGCAGATACTCTTCTCTCGCTTTGAGCGATGGCGATATTTTCCTGTGATGGAGCACCGCATGAGGCACTTGCCTCTCACAAGGATTCAATAACGACGGCCCGTGCGAGGATAATACGTCTCACCCAAACTAGCTATAGGAGTAGTGCCCACGTGAGGGACATGATTTTCCAACACTACAAAAGATAATGTTCTTTCCTTTCATCTTAGAGGTATACTAGCTTATATTAAGTTAATTAGTTGTCTCGTGTACGGGAGCCTCCCTTACGGGCATACCTCTGCGACCTACGAGTCTGTGTGGTACCTCCGGGAGCCCCACGTTTAGAAGTTCATCAGGCTGTCTCAATGTCTTGTATTTTCGTATGCTCATTATATTTATCTAGCATACTTGACGGTCTGTTTAGGTAAAAGTATTGTATAGACTTATGTTAATTAGGTCACCAAATCAAATCTTTTAAGTCCATAGATCACAAAATTTATATGGGCAGGCATACTGGTGACACAAACTCATGGGATGAGACTGTAGTGTTTAATGTTCGCGACGATGGTCGCATGGTCCCACTGGAACGATTGAGTTCCACCGGCCTTAGGAGCTGGTCTTTGTTACCCGTAGAGCAGTATCGAACAGGATCCATCACCCAGAGACCGGACGCTAACCAGCATCTTCATTCATCTTGCACTTGCGGCATGGCGAATCGACACCAGACACCGTAATGACCCGGCGAGCAACAAGTGGCGCCCAATGTGGGGCTCGAAGAACATCATTATTAATGCACAGCGAACTCACCGCCACACCGTATAGTGAGCTTAGTTCTCCATGTAGCGATGACTCCCTCGACCAAGAGTTAGCGTGATATGATGGATTCAAAGCTCACATGCTCAGCGACTATGCCAGAAATTCACCAGCAGAATCAACAACTTCGCAACATAACCTGTTTTCGCCTGTCGGTGACGGCACTTTTCGGGATGCCTCACAGGCGGGAACAGAATTTAGAACCACACCGGACATCCACGACTGGCCAACTCCATCAGGGCCAAATCATGGACGATCACGACAAAGACCTGATTATGGGCACACCCATAATCCTTCAGACTACTATTGTCCATCCATGTCATCTACGGCGACCATATGACAGGGTGACAATCCATACCATAGACAACCTCCCGGGCTGCCCCCATCAAACACATCACTATACTCGAGGCGAACACCACGGCATCATCGGGAGAAATTAGCACCACCTTTTGGCCGGTACATCAGTCATGCCAGACACCACGACAGGTAGCTGACTGCACCACCACCATATGAGGAATATCAGTCCTCACCTCAAGAGGAACGTCCACGTACTCCTCATAATGTTCCGCCTCCCGTCCATAGACCCATGCCAGTTTATGGTTCTACAATGGGGCAGGCTTCACTAGATTTGAGTATGCACGTTCTCGCTCCTCGGCATCAGCATCGACGGAAAGCACTACCGCAACCACCACCTGCACAACGACCAGCATCAGAATACTCGTCAGTCTCCCGAATACCACCACCGCCTGGATTTCAACCACTTCATTCTTCCCATGTGCTTGGCCGAGTCATTCTCCCTCCCGAATTTAGCGGGGAGAGTGACTGGACCAAATATAAAATACAGTTCGAGATAATAAGGCGAACTAACCACTGGAACGATCAGCAGATGGGTGAATATCGTGCCGCAAAGTTTTCCGGAAAAGCCCTTCAAGATCTTGCAGATCTCAGGACTGATTATCCACCCACTTACACCCAACTGGAACGAGCACTAACTGAAAGATTTGGGGACACAGCTCTCTGAGAAACAAGCCACATACACCTTACAAATATCTGACGACATGCGGGAGAAAGTTTACCCAAGCTAGCTAGTCGAATCAGAAGGCTAGTCACCCATGCATATCCTAGCACCAACTTAGAAGGTGTAACCCATCTGCATCTTGACACTTTCATCGATGCGTTGAGCGGTGAACCTGCCCTGAAAGTAAATCTATTTCGTGGCAACCACGGGAGCTTGGTCCAATTAATGGCCACCGCAGTCTGCATAGGAAACTTTCTGGAGCGGGAGAAGAACAACCGACGCCAACTTCACCCTTTCAATGAGGTAGAGGGTGCAGCTATCGCCACGTCCACCAATGCTCCCCCCCCCCCACAGATCATCACAACCTACTGCACCAGCACCACAGCAAACAAATTGACAGAATTCCAATCAGAATCAAGCGCCTGGAGGAAGGTGGCGTAGCCGTAGAGGAAGCTACAACGGAGCCCCCAGGTGCGGGAAGCAGCGCAACAATAAGAATAATGGCAACATGAGGGAACGAATGGACGAGATCAATAAACAGATCCCAGCATTAACGAATTTAGTGAGCACCTCGCCACCACTCACTATAGAACAGCGAACACCACCAACACTGCACCGCCACCAAACACCTGTTTCGGATGTGGTCAGCCAGGCCATTGGAGGGAACTGTGAGCGAGAGGGACATGCTCCTCGAAGATTGCCGTTAATAGGTGGCGGTAGGCCCGTGAGGGTCCGGGGACACGTAAAAGAAACAACCTCCTATAGTGCAGAGGAGATACTGAAGGCCTCCGTGTCTAACGAAGGATGAATTACCATCCTACTGAGGTACCATCTAGTCGGCGCATTGTTCCGACTGCTGCGACTTTTGGTTCATCCAATCTCATAAGTGGACATGCGTGGTATGTGGATGCCAGTCCACACCCAGGGAATGCAAGCCTCTGGCAGGTTACAGATGGCCGCTGGAGGTGCCCTGCAGGCAAGACCGGGGAAAACGTTCCAAGTTCGTATTCTGTTGGCGGATCAGACTGTCGGTTGCCCCTGAGTGTCAGCTCAGATGGTGATCGCTATTGACTGGGTCACTGGCCGGTCGTCTTGATCATGTCAGTTCATCTGTGCGATCAAGATGGCTCAGTGTACAGTCAAGCCATGGTAAGCATTCGTATTGCGAGTCATGCCTCCTGTGATCAGTGTTTATGAAAAGAGATTCTTCGGGAAGCAGGAGGGTAGGTGCGTGAGACGGTGTAACCTGTTACTTACCGGGCGGGTGGAGCAGTCTGGCGCCCAGGTACCTGTGGGGTGGATGATCTGTCTGGTGTGATCTGCGCGGGGCCTCTCAGGTAAAATGATGTCAAAGAACTATCTACGCGAGGGCCTTAGCTGCGATGTATCTAGCAGGCATCGCCTCCGTGGTATGGTCTATGCAGGGCTACGGCCACTTGCCAAAATTACCCTATTGGCGCCCAGTACTGTGTTCGCTCGGCTCGGCAGTCGTCAGTGTGCATCTTGACTCTGCCCCGGATTATGGCCCCATAACTTGGACATATCTTTATCTCAGGCATATATGGAAAGGTACCTAGCCCAGGCTGCATCCTGTGTGGGGAACTTGGCGTCCGTTTGGTGTGGCAGGTACAGTGAACAACACTGGGAAGGCCAAATGGTACAAGTGGTCCTAACCGACCTCCATCTGTAACGCCTGCCCCGGATCACAGTACGCCACAACCAGAGAAGCCATTACACTCTTAAGGGCACCACTAGCAGAGTCACCTCGGTGCCTGTATCTGCTTCCCGGCTCAACTGCGGCCCCGCATACAACAATGTTCGGTGGCCAACTATCACCAACCTAATTTAGCTTTTACACCTACACCAAAACGCATGGCTTCCTATATGTCGATGCCAACGATGTCTCACACATCAGCAGGATCGCCATCCTCCTCTATCTCCGCACCTAACAAGCTTCTTTCCTTTGTAAAACGGCAGTGGTCGTTGTAGCACATCCGCTCAAACAACGTTTTTACAAGCACCACGTCCCACCACCAAGACACTGAATTTGTCGGTGCCCCTTGGTGGTATGCAAAACACCGCCCCGCACAACATCATCTCCCGCATCCACAGACAGCAGCGACTCAGGAGGGAAGGTTCACTCGGCCTCGTGGATTCGCAAACACTGACGTAGGCGGAGAGAAACACGTCGCTGGCAGTGTCAGTGTTTCTTCTGTGCTTCGCCAAAGCATCCAATGAAGCATTGCAAGAAATGGCTCACGCAGGTAGAGTTTATCCATCATCCCGTACCCACCACTGTCTACACTAATACTGCATACCCAGAAACAGCAACATCCCAATCATTAATGCTACCTCCAGCTCCGCCTTCGCCGCAGCCCTCACAGCAGCGACGACGACGGACTGGCCCTTCCTCACTCAGCCATCCACCACATTAAAAGAAGCCATTCGGAAACAGACCGATTATATACAGAATGATTCCACTCCAACACCGTTGTCACGGGTGGCATCATTGGAAACTCTTCCACAGGCACACCGCAAAGTGATATACAGGTGTGCCTGTCTGTTTAGCGGTGTTTCCACCAGTGCCACCGTTGACACTGGCGCTTCAATCACAGTATTCAACAAGCGCTTATATGAGAGCATCCCACCTCATATGAAGCCTCCCCTTAAACCTACAAACATTTACCTACATATGGCTACGGGAGCTGATGTGCCTGTAGCCCGTGTAGTTAATCTAGCCATTCAAATTGAGGAGATGCAATTAATACAGCGAGTTGTCATCGCCTCTATTCATAACGATGCCCTCCTTGGCACTGATTTCCTCAGTGTCAGCGAAGCCATCATACATTGCAAACAACAAGAACTCGACATTCATGACTGACGAATACCTCTTGGACTGGCATCGTCATTATACAACACAAGTGCGGTGATATTATCAGGTGCCACCACAGTTGAGCCTGGACAAGAACACATCTTATGGGCCACCGCCCCACAGTTAGGAAGTAACACACAAATCACCATGCTGGAACCCGACCCTGATTACATGATCGCCTCACAATGTGCAAGTCCTCTCATGATCGTAGACACTACTAATAAGGAACATATACCTTTTAGAGTGTTCAATGGTACCGCAGACCCCATCACTCTTGAACCAGGAGTATGCTGCGGCCATTTAGTGGACATCATCTCATTGGAATCACCTACACTTACTGACACAAAACACCATATGACTGATGATTTACCCGAACAGTTACATGATTTATATCTACGTGCCACAGTAGGATTGCCCCAATCACAGAAACACGAAATTCGGAAACTGCTTACAATATATCGCGATAGTTTTTCCTCCGGAGACATGGATCTCGGAGAAACTCATCTTGTGCGACACTCCATCAACATGGGCAATAATCATGCTGTACGGTATGACGTCTTCCCATTCACGAGGAAGTGGACGCACATCAACAAGTGAACGACATGTTGCGGACCAGTGTTATCGAACCCTCAGCACCTCCATGGGCTAGCCCAATAGTACTAGCAGGCAAAAAGGACGGAACCTGGCGGTTTTGTATTGACTACTGCCACCTTAATAATCTTAGCATCAAGGACGTTCATCCATTACCTCGAATAGATCAGGCCTTGGATTCTTTGTCTGGAGCCATTGGTTTTGTACCCTTGACTTAACTAGTGGTTACTGGCAAGTGGCCATGGATGAAGCAGACCTGAAAAAGACCGCATTCGTTTGTAGGAATGGCCTTTCCCAGTTCTGTAAAATGCCCTACGGCTTGTGCAATGCTTCCGGAACTTTCGAATGCCTCATTGAGTAGGTATTAACCACCCTGCGATGGGAAATCTGTCTCTGTTACATTGATGATGTAATAGTCTTCGAACCGACGTTTGGGCAAACCATTATCAATTTGGACACCTTGCTTTCCAGCTTCTGCACACCGATTTGAAACCAAACCCAAGAAAAGTCATGTCTTTAGACAGAGCATTGAGTTCCTCGGACACGTCATATCCGGTAATGGAGTGGCTACTCAGCCGTCAACAACTAAGGCAGTAGCAGAGTGGCCCACGACCTCTTCAGTCACAGGGACACGGAGTTTCCTTGGCTTATGCCAGTACTACTACCGTTATATCGGACATTTCAGCGAGATTGCTTCACCCCTCTACAAGATTACCGAAAAAGATCGACCATTCGAGTGGACGAGTGAGTGTGAAGGCTCCTTCAGGGCGCTGAAGGAACTCTTGACGACCGCCCCGATTTATTCTCATCCTAATCCAAACCTCGATTTCATCTTAGACACTGATGCGTCGGCTTACGCTATTGGCGCAGTTCTATCTCAGGTCACCGCAGATGGAACGGAGCATGTATTGGGTTATGGTTCACGTAAGCTGAATAAAATTGAGAGAAAATACGCAACCACCAAGCGGGAACTATTAGTGGTGGTACATTTCGTCAAGTACTATAAACACTTTCTGCACGGGTGCCCATTTACACTCCGTACAGACCATGCCTCACTAGGCTGGCTCAGGAACCAAAAAAATACAGAGGGCCAGGTAGCGATATGACAGGAATCCGTCCAGGCCTATATCTTCAACGTTATTCACCATCCCTGCAAATTGCATGGGAATGCCGATACCCAGAGTAGAGTTGGTGCGGAGGCTGAACACAAAGAGGCCGCCACCATGACACAGTCAACACAGCCATCTCTGGAGTTCTCTCAATTATGGTGCGCAGAATGGAATCCGGAGAAAATCGCACACGTCCAAATAACAGATGTGCAGACATGAAATATATACGCATGGATCCGGGAGGGGGTACGTCCTCCCAAGGAATCGGTAACACCACTATCCACCACAGCAAAATATTATTACCAACGGTTCGAAGATTGTCAACTGATAAATAATGTTCAGTCCATTAATAACCATCTGGTAGTCCCGGAAAGTTATCGTGGTCCTATCTTAAAACAACTACATGATAACGCCGGGCATCTGGCTGTGGAAAAGACTGTTGCCCATATCAAATCGAGATTCCACTGGATCGAGATTCGCGATAGTTTCAAGGCATGGGTTGCCAAATGTATCCCATGCCAAAGCCACGATGTTTCCCAGCACCATATCGCAACATCACAAATTAAAATTGTTGGTACACCTTGTTAGCGAGTGGCTATCGACGTGCTTGGACCCTTGAATACGACGGATGATAGAAATAAATAGATCCTCATATTGCAAGATTATTTTACGAAGTGGGTAGAAGCATTTGCTTTGCCAGACCAAGAGGCATCCACCATAGCGGAGGTCTTGCCAAGCAATGTGTTCTGCCGTTTTGGTATGCCTTATAAGTTGCACTCCAATCAAGGAAGTAATTTTGAGAGCTGGCTCATATCAGAGCTCTGCACATTGTTTCATATCATCAAAATATGGACGACTCCATACCGTCTCCGTAGCGACGGGATGGTAGAGGGATTCAAAAGAAATCTCGCAGAGATGGTTACAAAGGAAACACGTCTTGATTGTAGAGATTTGGATCTACGGCTCCCATATGTACGCATGGCTTACCGCACTTCAGTACATTCCATCACGGGTTATACCCCTGCTCGGTTAATGTTGGGCTGTGAATTACCCTTACCCCTGGATCTGGCCATGCCCCAGATACCAGGAGAGAAAAATTAGTGAGTGAAACACTATCCACTGCACACGCGCGGCAAAAGACATGTCATGACCCGAGAGTGCATGGAGATCCATATGAAACAGGAAGGATGGTCTGGGTACATGATTCACGAAGGTCTGCAAACGTGCCAAGTAAACTGAGTTACCAGTTGAAAGGCCCCTCTGTGGTAGTAGGTAAGATGTCGGATGTGACCTACCGTATCCGTGCTTTGGATGGCCTGACATCAGTCATCCACTTCGATTGGCTTAAACCATGTGTCACTGCCGACTCAGCACCAGAGCTCGGACTGGGCGTTTCTCGTGACACCCGTACCATGACAGATGTTGCTACGGAAAATAGTGTTCCCACGGTTAGCGCAGAGCACTGTGGTGCCAGTTCGACCCAACGTCTACCAAGCCAGAATGCGGGTGAACAAGCGGCTAATGCTGACTCCTCAGCACAAGTCTACTCGTTCT
Source organism: Chaetoderma sp. LZ-2023a (assembly GCA_034401795.1). Taxonomy (NCBI): domain Eukaryota; kingdom Metazoa; phylum Mollusca; class Caudofoveata; order Chaetodermatida; family Chaetodermatidae; genus Chaetoderma; species Chaetoderma sp. LZ-2023a. The sequence continues at coordinate 57,336,516 of CM067365.1, forward strand.
GGAAAGCCGTATCAGAAGAACTGTGTGTTTCTTTTGTCCAAGGGACCAGATGGAAAAGCTGTACCCCCGATATCTTCCCATTCCCACCCACTTCACGCTATGCCACCCCCCCCCCCTCCATCATAGACCATATGATGAATACCATGAAAGTGAAAAGGCTAGATGAAGCCTTGGCGTGTCTAGAACTGCAAAACCGTACAACGAAGTGTACCTGACCACGCCCAAAATCGCCAAACCAATCTCCACCCAAGAGGAACCCCTATCCAATACCGCACCCACGCCCCAGCTCCAATTGCTGTCCCTCATCTATGCACCAAGTTCGGACATCACTGGCCAAGTCCATTTCACACTCCACTAGTCGTCTGTTGACCATCAATCTTCAGATATGAGAGAGACTGCTGCTACAGAGTAGGTGGCATCCCGTACCACACCGACCAACATTATCCCCCATGGTGGGCAGGGAAGCAGCCTGTTCAGCAGACTCTCGGCTCAAATTTTCCCGGTGTCTAAAAACTACGACAGGACACCAACCGTCGTGTGATGGCAGATACTCACATCCCCCTGTCCAAAGGTCTCCCCATCCATTAGGCCTACCATACTCCCCTGTGAGCAGTCAGGACATCACAGCACAGACAGAACGGCATCACGTACAGAACACACCTGCCTTCAAGGCTGGATATGTCAATTCATCATTGCGCGTGCATCACATACATACTCGGTTATACTCAGCGTAACGGAGACATTCAAAACCGGCCACATCATCGTTTAGCAGCACCTACTGGTATTAATTAATTCCCGGTTGAGACATAAAAACTCCCGCAACAGTTCCTCCCACACATGATGCAGGAGAACTAATATCTCCCACAACCTCCCACCTCCCACAATAACAACAGACTCGGCGTTCACCAGCGTCGAAAACTGGAATACGCCCACTTTGCTTTAACATTGGCATCATACCGCAGCCCGGATATCCCGACAGCAACATTATCATCAACAAAAAACAGCCAACAAATTTCCCGCACACACCTTCTTATCTAGTTACGGGAGAACTGATCATATGGATAGAAGGCTTGCATTACAGCCATCTACAGTATGTGTCACGGTAGGAACGTTTGTCCAACGTTCGCCCTCCCTTCCCTCTCCCACGACGTCGTACGGACACAGCCAAAACCACATACACCATTTACATGTAATAACAGTCACTATTATTAAGAGAGCAAGATGTCCGCATTGTCATCACTCAGGAGTAGGATTTTGCTAGCGAAAAGTTGAATTCGATACCGAGATGGATAGGCTCCTCGAAGGGTGTCGAAAACAGGCGGCGGTGGGCGGGCAAGGGTCCGAGGGCACGTCAATCTTAAACTACAGTGCAGAGGAGATCCTGAAGGCTTACGTGTCTGTGAAGAATGAATTAACATCCTACTGTGGTACCGTCTATTTGGCGTATTGTTCGGGTTTCCATTTTTGGTTCATCCGATCTCAGTAAGTGGACATGCGTGGTAGGAGGCAACACACCTCACCCAGGGCAATACGAGTCTCTGGCCGAATCAGAAGCAACGCTGAAGATGCCCTGCAGGCAAGGCCACGGAAAATGGTCAAAGTTCGTATTCTGTTGGCAGATAGGTACGGATCAGACCGTCAGTTGCCCCTGAGCATGAGCTCAGATGGTGATTGCTATCGACTGGGTCGCCGGCCGGTCATCTTGATCATGTCAGTTCATCTGTGTGATCAAGATGGCTCAATGTACAGTCAGGCCATTGCAAGCGTTCGTATTGCGAGTCATGCCTCCTGTGATCAGAGGTCAGGAAAACTGATTCTTTGGGAAGCAGGATGGTAGATGCGTGAGACGGTGTAACCTGTCACTTGCGGGGCCGATGGAGCAGTCTTGGACTCCAGGTACCCGTGCGGTAGATGACCTGGCTAGTACCATCTGTGCGGGGGCTCTCAGCTAAACTGACGTCAAAGAACGATCTATGTGAGGCCCTTAGCTGCGACGTCTAGCGGGCATCAGCTCCGTGGTATGGTCTATGCGGGTCTACGGCCCCTTGCCAAGATGACCTTAATTGGCATCCAGTACTGTGTCCGCTCAGCTCAGGAGTTGCCAGTGTACGCCTTGACTGTGTCACGGATTATGTCCCCCTAACTTGGACAGGTCTTTATCTCAGGCATGTACGGAAATGTACCTAGCCTAGGCTGCAACTGGGCCACCATCCGGCGTGGCGGGGAGAGTGAACCACATCGGGAAGGCCAAAGGGTACAAGTGAATGGATTGATCAAAGTTACGACAGCATCCGACAGGTCATCTGCGCTCTAAAGTAACTCTGTCCCGCCCACGGGCTCGGCCATTACAGAGCGAAATACCTTCGAGGTTCGATAAAGTTGACTTCATGCAGCCTCCCCCACTGCTGTAGTGGCGGCCATAAAATGCCACCTTCACCACGGCGCAAGTATCATCCACAGATAACCAGCTGCGCTTATCAAACTCAAATCACCAACATGTCAGGAACATAGACACACAGGTTGACTGTATTCACAATCTCCAAACAACGGCATTGTAAATTGTAACACTGTGTGCACCCACTTCCGAGTTGTACTGTAGTTTAACCATTATCAAAAGGTATTAATGTGTCTGGTCTAAGCGGGGACGGAGAACTCGCGGGATACGAATGAATAATGGATGTGTGATTATCAGTCGTATCCCTTTGTCTTTAATCCATCCGTGGGAATAAATCCATGTAGGGCCAATGCAATTATGTAGCAGTATTGATAGACCACCGATGTTTCAAATTTCCAGTCAAAACTGCTGTCAATAATATTGTAGAAGATGGCTGAATACAGAAATCAACCGAAAGTGTAGGCCTATTCATGTGCTAAGTTAATAACGTCTACAGGAAATTCGGCCACATAATTTCAACCATATAGTTAGATTGGTATATCAATACGCTATTGAAGTAATGGATTGTGGTTAAACACATTTTTACCATGAAGTAATTTCGTAGTGCACATTTTCATACCGAAAATTTGTTAAATCTCCGGTGATTCACAGTTTTCAGTGCCCTATTGTCTGTAGTATGTTTAGCCCCGTAATTTCACCTACATATACTTGAGCCTTAATATACCAAGTTTTATTCCGAATCTAACAAATTATAGATGAAATAATTTTATTAGGCAAAAATTGGCTTAAATTTGTGGGTTTTCGTGCTTTTCGGTGCCATACTGTCTGTATGTAATATGGTCGGCTCCAAAATTTCGCACACAAAGACATAGAGGGATTTGAATACGATAGTTACATTGGAAATTTAAATACGATTTCATCGCATAAATTCGTTTCAATTTTGGCAGATCTGCGGGGTTTCAATGCCCTACTATTACCTGTCTGCAAGAGGTTTAGCCACATAATTTCACCGATATGGTTAGATAGCGATATGAAAACGCTAATGAATCTGGAGTTTTCCACCACGTAGTAAATTCGTAATATTCAATTTAGTAGCCACAGACAGTTGTCAATTGCCAACAATTTACTATATTCGGTATCATAATGTCTGTTCTCGATTTGCAATATTTTTTTTTATATATGGATGTATATAACTCAATATGAGCTAGTGCTTTTGCACAATTCTACCATCAAGTAATCTCATTGTAGGTAGTTACATATTTGCCGTATGGCTCAATTATAATATGGTTGGTTCACGTTCACCACATTCAGATGGGTGTCGGTATGTCCTGGCATATCGCTCATAATGGGTTCGGCTCCCATATGTTTAGATAGGTATAGGCATACGCTTACGGAGTAGTGAGATTTAAAACTATCTACCATGAACTAATTTCGGCTCAAATTTAGGCCGATTCATGGTTTTCGTTGCACCCAGTCAAATTAGTTTCAAAATAGTCATCAGCTTACCTGTATAGTTACCTTGAAATTGGAAGTCTAGGAATTCATTATTCAGCGTATACATAGACGTCGATTCCAACATGCAAAAAAAAGGGGTGGAGCTTAGCTAGAAATAGGCGTGGCATACCTAGAGATGGATCCCTCTATTGAAATTGGCATGAGCAAATTGAGCATTACAGGGCTAATACCACTTGGTATTGCGTGGTCCACACTATATGGACCACTTGTATTAAGAGAGCACCCGTATTTATAGGTCACAAATTTTAACAAGGCCAATCACAGATTGTAGACCTTGCCATCCCGAACGCACATAGACCCGAATACAATACACTCATCCTCTGACGGAGCGAGGGTAATTAATACCACTTGCTAATGGGCCTTTTCAGGTTGTCTATCCATCATATTACGTCATATGACGTCGTAATTAATTAAGTGAAGCGTAGGATAACGTCATAATAATGACGTCAGGACTGACTCGATTTAGTCCATCTTAAATGCTTAATAACCTGACACGTTGTACGAATTGTATGTTTTTGTTATTTAATACAAATGTTGTTGAATATTTTGAAAGTAATTTGACTGGCCGCTGTTGCTGCCATAGGCAACAGGACCCAGACAATTTAGTGTCAAAATATTCCACGGCTTACATGTATAGTTTTCTTGAAATTTATCACCTAGTAGTTCAGAAATCCATCGATCCCAACTCGAGAGTGGTATGGGTGGAGATTAGCTAGAGATGGGCAGTGCATAGCTAAACTGGAAATGTTCATTGTATTAATAAACCACCACAGTTTTCAGTGCCCTATTGTCTGTAGTATGTTCAGCCCCATAAGTTACCCCACATAGACTTGAGCTTTAATATGCTAGTTATATTCCGAATCTAACAAATTCTAGATGAAGTAATTTTAATACACAAAATTTAGCTTAAATGATGGTGTATTCGTTGTTTTCGGTGCCCTATTTTCCGTAATATGGTCGGTTCCAGAATCTCGCTCACATAGACGTATAGGAGTTTGGATATGCTAGTTACATTGGGAATTTAAAAGAATTCGAACGTGAATTATTTTCGTAGTATGCGATGTAATCGCATACATTTGTTCCAATGTTGGCAGATCTGTGATTTTCAATACCCTACCGTCTGCAATATGTGTCACTATATAATTTCACCGATATGGTTAGATAGGGATATGAATACGCTAATGAATCTTGAGATTTCTACGACGTAGTAATTTCGTAATATTCAATTTAGTAGCCAGGACAGTTGTCAAATACCAACAATTTACTATATTCAGTATTAGAATCTCAGTTCTCGGTTTGTAATCATTTTTTTTACATATAGCTGTATATAACTGAATATGTACTACTGCCTTTGCACTATTCGACCATCAAGTAATTTGGTAATATGTAGTTACATATTCGCCATATGGCCCCATTGTAATATGGTTGGTTCACATTCAGCACTTACAGATAGGTGTCGATATGTTCTGACATGCCACTCATAATGGGTTCAGCCCAGAATATCACCCATATGTTTAGATAGGTATAGGCATAAGCTTACGACGTAGTGAGATTTACAAATTTCATAAAGTAAATAAGCTCAATTTAAAAAAATTCTACAGGTTACGTAATTTCAGAGTTCACAATTCCATACCGAAAATTGGCGCACATTCTGTCAGATCAACGATTTTCTGTACCGCACTGTTTGCAATAGGTTCGACCCCAGAGGTTCACCCATATGGTTAGATACGTATATGAATACGCTAATAAAGCATCAAAGGTTTAAAAAATGTTTACTATACAGTAATTTCGTCATATGCAATTTAGTAGTGGCACACCATTGTCAAATTCCAATAATGTGCTATATTCGGTGCCAGAATATCTCTACATGCCTTGTAGCCAGTTTTCGAACATAAGGCCATGTAGAACTCATATTCATGTTCGCGTGCTGTGCGAAATATTGCAATAATTCTACCACCAAATATTTATTATAGTAATGTAAAAATATTTCTATATATCCCATATTATTAGCCGCATGTACTGGTAGAACCTGACTTATCAGGCTAATACCGTAAAATGTGTACATATGGTCAACAAGATCGTCATCATTGCAACGGTTGAGGCCGATTTTGGCCTTTTTGTCGAGCAAAAATATATTGATTTAATAGTAGGTCACTGTTTCCAGTAAAGATATCGTTTAATAGGTGGCATAGATATGATAGCTAAATGAAACAGATCACGATGTCATGGCTGTTTCCCACTGGTTCTTCATTCAGAATTTTTTCTACTATATCATTTTCACTGGAGAAAACTAGGTTCGCGGTATTGGTTCTATCCTGACCACTTAATTTTGTAGAAAAGTGTATCTGTCGGTACAGAACAGGGACCTGTATTGCATCAAAAATATACTTGTTTTGTGCATTTCATTAGCAATGCAGTGTATTTTTCACCAATATATTTCCCGGTAATAAGCTCCGTTTAAGAAGGTATCAAGATTGAGGTTTAAAATATTCTTTACAGTTTTTCTTTAATATGTTTGAATGGGTGCTTCTTGCGCTGATTATTTACTGACGGTTGCCAGTTCTGTTGATTTCTTTATCTTTACAAGTTGTTGATACCTAATGACCCAAATTTGTTCTGCTACGATCTGTTGATGCAATAGTGCAGTTTTCTCATCACTGGCTGCTCTTAATTTTGTCTGTTCCTCTCGCTGTTAAGGAGTTTGGCCTGGAGAAAAAGGATGGATGGAAAAATTGTTGAACAGCCCAAAATATAAGCTGCTTTTCCTAGCCCATAGCTAATACCGCCAATATCTTTTTGCAAGAAATATTCTTTCTTTTGTGTTTATTGTCCGGGTATATTTTTGTCATAAGTGGCATGAATGCCTTTATATAACTTCATTGTTTCATGAAACAGTTGAGTTTATTCTCAGAATTATAATAACCTCCGGGCACGCTATTTACCATTGATGCCTTGCATCAATATGTGTACTTGTATGTTTTTGATGAAGAACACAACTACTCTACCATGCTACAAATCATTAGTGCACGGGCTGGTAAAGCGCCATCAAAAATCTAACAGTATAATTATAAAGAGAATTTCAAAAATTATCTTCTCTGCGTTCCAGTCCATAATCAACACGGGCTGAGAACTACCTTTTACAGACAACTATAAGACGCATGTTTAAGAACCCGCGCAAATAGGGAAATTATTATAAAACGAAATCTTGGTATAACATATATATATATATATTTCCGTATCTCGCATCTAAAAAAGACTACACCTCAGCATCAGTATCTCGGCCATCGCCGTAAACAACACATAATTATGTTTCCAATCAACCACGTGTTTCCAAGGGCCACGTGACTTTTACTACTATTTCCAGTAAATTGGATCAAACGCTTTAAACCAAAGAGCCGCCCAAATACGCGACTAGCACGGCGTGCTGGAGGAGTGGCGAGGGCGAGTCTGGGTAATTACCGCTGACGTCACCAGGCTCCCACACACCCACCCCATAGGGCGCTCCAGCCTAAAAATTAAAATAAGCAAGTTTATAAGCATCCAATCGGTAAAACTGCATCACACTAATTAAAAGGTGATGCTCCTCGGGAATAAGTAATACCCTGTTTTTATGCTGATCGGAACATTTTTAATGAGCTAAAATAAGACTAAGTTAGTGAGCCATTCCTCTTATAATTAAAAGTACTCCCTTTATATAGGAAGGGTTAATCCTGTGACGATCAGAATGGAAAAAGGAGACACTTTCCATATAGGGCTGACCGAATCACCAGTCAAAACCTCCAGGTGTAGTCATCCGCCGTCTATGACGTCACCAAATACTTCGTCTTCCCGTCAAAACTCGACACCAGGGAAGAACAAATAGCATTAGGCTTCTTCGTTTCGAAAACTAAATTCTGCTGTTCTTTTCTTTATTATTATTAGTTCATTATTACAATACTTGGCCGGGAAAGTTAAAAATGAAGAGATAGGGCTTTAGGTTTTAAATACGGTTCCCGCAGCCAACTACCATGCGGGAAGGAGATGTCGCTCCTCGAAGATTTAGCGTTGTCGGATTCGTCTGAAGAAGAATTGGTACCAGTTTCAAAGGGATTCCCATGCAGCTCGTTATTAGCTAGCGGAGAACCCTGTACCATAACTTTTATGACAAATTCCGACCGCACACTTCACTTTAACAAGGATCATCTCCTACGGACAGCCTTCTACGTAACATGTCAGTATCTTTATACCACTACCCACTACGGAGTGACCCATGTGCTCCGTCATCATCACGGTGTGTTAGAAGTGGCATTAATTCCTGGGGAAGAAAACGAGGATCGTGCCGTTTTAGACACGCATTTTGAATCTATGTTTCCAGTTAAAATTCTCCCGACCGAGAAGATGGCCCACACGAAGAATAATACCCGTAGACATCCCGTTAGTCATCGTCCTCCCACGGCTGCCTTGGGCAACATACCAGCACAAAAATAAGCACCGCAGACTCCGGTGTTGTAAGTACGTTGTGTGCGACGTAAAGAATACAACACCCTGCAGTGCAATAATGTCATAATTCCGTCATGCAGTCTCAGCTATGCCGAGGCGGCATGATAAACTAACTTTTGAGTTCTTATTATGTTTTATTTTTCTTATTATTTTTCTTCCTCTCTTAGGTGCCAGGACGGCTATGGGGTCAGTGTGAGCTTCCCGTTGCGGACCCACTATAACGGGCCGCAAATATTTTTAGCTAAAGATACGTGTTGTGTACCCCTTTATTTACCCGGGGTGTGCAAGTAATTCGGTAGTAATCTTTTAAATACCCCGTAAGGGTATGTTACATGAAAACCATGTACATATATTTTATATATATATATATGTATATATATATATATATATATATATATATATATATATATATATATATATATATATATATATATATATATATATATATATATATATATATATATATATATATATATATATATATATATATATATATATATATATATATATATATATATATATATATATATCATTCTATATCTTAACTTAATTTGTGGTAGGTTGGAGCTTGGGTGTTATCTGCCGAAATAATAATTATCCGCGCCCGAGAGGACACCCATGCGAGCTATTTTTTTTAGAAATCATTAGCTAAATAAAGTTGAAAGCACGCACCACACTATTTAAACAAAAAAAAAGGAAAAAAAAAGGAAAGATCTGGAAAAATAATTCCATGTCAAATATTAAAACTAAAAGTATGCCTCCCCTCTCCTCTTTGGCACCTCTATGTGCTGTGTCTCTTAAATATGCATCTATTGCGTCACTACTCCTCTCCGGCCACGTGGCTACCCAGGAAGTCTATAATTCCAACTTAGCGTATGTCCACGCGTCGATCTGCAATGCGCGATCGTTTGCCACGGATGTCAAACTAGGAGGGGGTTGTGTAGTTCGGATCAACCAGTCGGGTACCGGCCGTACCAGCTAAGCTGGGTACGCGCCGTCCGTCCTTGATTCGTTCCCTACACATGCACCACCCTGGGTAGAGCTGTAAGCGTATATGGGCCTATGAGAGAAATCATGTTGTAAAAACTACTAAGTTCCTTAAAGCACATGGCGCACATGCACACGCTTAATACTATTTTTGACAGAGCGCATATTTTACGACCAGGTAGGATGACGCTTTTAGTGTACCGAGATGGTACAATGTAATCCTTTTTACTTCCTTGTTCCCGCCGAGTCTGGCATGAATCAAGACCATAATTCAACGGGCTTTCCAAATCTGTAAACCATTTCAAAATCGGTTAAGAAATGGCTGGGTTATCCACGGAAAACCCCTTTTGATTATCTTCAAGGTATTGCCGTGACGTCATAAACACGTGTACGGAGAACTTCTAGAATGTTCTAGAAAATTCAACTTCATTATTATTAGCTACACGCTGATTGGCTGTTGCTCGGCGGATGATTGGTTGGAGCCTGAGCCTACGATGTCACGAGCAGTATAAAAGGAGACGAAATCCAGAACTCGAGAGCATCCTCGACCAGGGGCCGAATAGATTGGAACTGCATCAGCTAAAAATCAGAAGACAGTCATTAACCAGATGACTTCGGTCTCGCAGGTTTCTCTCCCATAGCCGGCAGCAACCCAACCCACCGCAGTAAATCAATTGTGTATCTCCCGTTTGTGCGGGAGTAATTTTGGAACTTTTGAATAGTGTTCACAATTACTTCAAGAACTAACTCGGAACACGAACTTGTGGTGAGGCCTTTCCCGGCCTGAAAATGTGATTCTACAGATGTAGAGGCAGCGATGTTCTATGGTGGATAACTCGCCGGATCTGCCAGCCACGGAAAAAAGTGGGTATTCAGCCATCCCCACATTGATGTCGTGCAAGTTTACCTACACTTTTTGACCGCAGCAAAGTAAACTTTGCCCGGTATGTCTTCAGAGCTGACTGACGTACCCCGCACAGCTAAGCTTAGTTATGTATCTTCATCCGTATTCAACAACCCCTGCTTATGATCGGGTTGTTGGCAACCGTGCCTGCGGTGTACGGGAACTTTCATCATAGCAGTAATGTTATTGTGTCTCTTGCTGACTACTCGTTAGACATTCTATTTTGTGATTACAGTCCTGAGTTAGATCAGCTCCCGTCATGGATTGCTTGCAGGAATCCTGTTTTCGGAAACTGGCATGCGGGAACATTTCCAGCATCCAGAGAACGCATCAACTCACGTCAAACCAAGGGTGACGTATCAATTTCAGTAACACAATAGCCCAGGCTTAAGAATGGCTACCGATTATTCAAGTAACTATACTTGACATGTTAATTATCCCATTAATTACATCTTTGATAATTATATCGTATCTGTATAAATGGTCCCGATGACAAAAAGGCACCGTAACGGTCTTAGGACCGCTAGTTATAATTTCTGTATCTGTTTATAGTTATTCTTATTTTCTGTAAGGTGTTTTTGCTAACCGCACCATAGTAGGTTCCTCAAACTGTAATATATTTATTATTCTGATCATTTCACATTGTATTGATTGTTCTGGTTAGTTTTTATATGTAGCCATCAGTTTATATGTTTTGTTTATTTGTAGAAAATATAGGACTGCAGTGCACGTAGGAAACACTATACAGCAACATTTATATATGCAGCACTTTCTCCCTCCACCAACAATTGTTCACTGAGGTTGCTGTCCGTGCTATAGACTGGCATGCTACTGACTAAAAACCTTTTCTATTCAGCTCGATAGGATAGGTTTAATATGATTAGAGACAATCTCTTCGTTAGGAGACGCGTAGTGTATGCCTCTTTTCCGGTAGTTGTGATAATTTAGCTTCACACTCCGGCAAGGTTGTGTAAGATTGGCCAACATACCTAAAGGGCCTCATATTTCTAAGTTATTGTCTCTCTCCATGTTCCACTAAGCCTTATGCCTTCTCAATTGTTTAGATGTCCCTATCCGCATTGCACTGCTAACACATATCTTAATTATTATTTTCTTTAATCTGCTGAACAATCCTCCCGCACCGCAGTGCATAAAGCTAGGTTACAAAGTTAGTTCCGTAGGTCCTAGTGATGCGCGAGATACGCATCCCCACCGAATTCCGTAAGATTGTCTGGGCATGATATGCAGATCTACCACACCCTCACGAGAAGGACATTCACGGTGGGTATTCGTCTCTCTTAATCCCACCATAACAATAGATCAGTTACCTAAAAATGTTTTTGTGGAAAGTAACCAATGTACTGTGACATTTTATGTGGTTACGAAGCGAGATGTCCGGATTCTTACCCAGTTCGGGGGTTTTGCATATGTATGTATGCACGCTGTCTTCAGTATTGATATCTTAGGGCAGGCATTCTCAATGACAGCCGTATCTAAAAGCCAGATAGACGCCGGCCATTTGCAGCCTAAAATAGTTCTTGTCTCTAAAAATTAAATATTAGGATAGGCATAGAAGAAGGCCCGCATAAATAAGATCGGCAATTACTATTTCAGAATACTGAGAATTACATAAGACGGTGATGTGGGAATCCTTCGGGAATCGCTCGTCCTGTCTTCGCGTAAAACAGCACGCAACCGTATAGTCATAATTTCACTAGTTATGGTCTTTTCTTTACAACCTTTTGGTTGAATATTAGAGTGGACCCTTTTTGGCAGATACTCTTCTCTCGCTTTAAGCGATGGCGACATTTTCCTGTGATGGAGCACCGCATGAGGCACTTGCCTCTCACAAGGATTCAATAACGACGGCCCGTGCGAGGATAATACGTCTCACCCAAACTAGCAATAGGAGTAGTGCCCACGTGAGGGACATGATTTTCCAACACTACAAAAGATAATTTTATTTCTTTTCAGCTTAGAGGTATAATAGCTTATATTAATTTAATTAGTTATCTCGTGTACTGGAGCCATCCCTTACGGGGATACCTCTGCGGACCTACGAGTCTGTGTGGTACCTCCGGGAGCTCCACGTTTAGAAGTTCATCAGGCTGTCTCTATGTCTTGTATTTTCGTATGCTCATTATATTTATCTAGCATACTAGATGTTCTGCTTAGGTAAAAATAATGTATAGATTTATGTTAATTAGCTCACCAAATCAAATCTTGTAAGTCCATACATCACAAAATTTCTATGGGCAGGCATACTGGTGACACAAACTGTTGGGATGAGACTCTCGTGTTTAATGTTCGTGATGATGGTTACACGGCCCAACTGGAGCCGGTCTTTGTTACCCATAGGGCAGTATCGTACAGGATCCGTCACCCCGAGACCGGAAGCTAACCAGCGTCAGCATTCCTCGTGCACTAGCGGTGCGGCGAGTCGACACCAGACACCGGAATGGCCCGACACGACCCCACGAGCTACACAACGGAGCGGAGCAATACAACATGCCAGGGTGTACCCTCACGAGCTACACGTGCGTGCTATGTGGGTGTGTGCGTGCATGCGCACATACGTGTGTGTATTTATGTGCGTACGTGCGTGCGTGAGTGAGTGTGTACGTTCGTTACGATTTTAATATTAAGCATTTCCAGACGATCATGTCGTTATTCATTGCGTGCGAGTGGCTTCCAAATAACATGACGTCAAACCTCGCGATACTCATATGTGGACAGTAATATTTCGATTTTTTTCACGGAAATTGTTCATTTGATGAACAACATCATGTTATTTTCAAAAATGTACCACTGGAATGAAAGTTCTGTAGTCGGGCCAGTCATTTCTCTTAGACTACGAAGGGAAGTGACTCAAGAACACTGTGGAATGCGTTCTGGGACACCTTAAGTGTTAGATGAATAACCTCCTTAGAGTAACAATGAAAACATGGTTAAGGGAACCCTGTATCACTGAATATATTGCACAAATCTTACATGCACGTTTCTCAATATTCAGCGACGTATTACAATAACTGCCTAACTTTGCATAGATTGTCTCAAATGTGTGGGGTTAACGTTACATATGGCTCCTAGAATGCCTTCAAATAAGCATGTCGTGGTAAGAAGGGTAATATAATTATTTGTCGGAAATATGAGCCATTATATGGGCGTCTTATATTGCAGCCCAGCACGGACAGAAATCCCAATCCCGCCATATCGACAATATGATGGCGATTATTTGGTCTTGGACATTGAAGGGGGAGATCGCCTCGATATGATCATTAATTGAATTACAATAACACTTTCAGGCGAATGCCTCATTCAAAAGTACACATGCACATTTAAGCCAGGTGTCAAGTGTTATAGAAATACGTTAATGTTTGGATGTGGATTCAAGTGGTGACCACAGTCTACATTCATTCGTTTAATACAAAGTCGTATCAGGCCATGCACGCGTTAGCTAATTTGGAATCTCTGTCGTGTTTCCCGACGTGTAATAGGGTACGATACACCCCGCTGTCCTTCGTTCCATGGCATCCACATACCGCATGCTGCTTGCAATTACGTGTTAACCCCGATGCATGGCACAATAGATAATCAATGTACTAAAAGATATTGGTAATTATAATTAATCTTTCCAGTATTAGCTTTGTCCAGCCCATCCCTAATTAAGCTCCACATATGCTTCGCCCTTATTAGAACCGATTGATCACCGGACTATAACTTTCCGGAAAACTATACAGGAAAGCTGCAGACTATTTTGAAACTAATCTGACTAGGCACTGTTGCTGCCTTTGGCAATAACAACGCCCAGTCAAATTAGTTTTAAAATATTCAACATAATGTGTATTAAATATTAGAGGCAACCAATTCATACAGCAATGCTTAGTCCGTCTTCGAGTATGCGTTCGTGGTGCACTTATCTACGTCATTCATGGCCTCATTAATTATAACATCATCCAGCATGTCACGTAGTTGATTATGGCGTCATACGATGGACATGTAAATTGAAAAGATCCATTGTAGTTGTGACGGTGATCTATCTTATTCATCGTGTGTCATTGGATGTCATTTACCAGACAGGTATAAGTACACACACTCTGTTAACAATGCAAAGCTGCGGGGTCAGCTGTTGGTACGGATTGACCCTGCGAGGCTTCCCTTGGTTATTAAGAACTTGCAAAGACGTATGTCTTAATGACAGCTCGGCCAGACGGTGTACGTTAACATTTAATCCTTACACACCAGAGCCATCGCCTTCTTTAACATCTTGAAGATGTTGAAACTAATTCTATCGCGAGCATGTGTCAGCAACATGTCCCTGTCGAATTTGGATCAAAATATTGCGTATCTCTCTAGCATAGTTGCCGTGCATTTGATAAATCGGCCGTTACCTATTCCACGACCATTTTTAGCCATGCGCCGCCCACGTTTTGCCCGTGTTGTGATCGATCGAACCATGAATTGTCAGACTCACACTATCAAGGTAACTGCATGGGTAATCTGTTGAATATTTTCAAACTAATTTGACTGGGTGCAGTTGCACCAACGGCACGCCGTCAAATTGGTTTCAGAATATTCAACATAATGGTGATTAAGTAGTAAAGACATTAGTTTCGAAAACCTGGCGGACGTTTACAAGATCATGACGGACTTAATAGTTATGACATTCATTACACAATTTGATTGTGGCATCGGCCTACACGTGCCATAATATATTATGACATCATATACTTGAGTGCCACATTGGATTCCTCCATTTATGAATCCGATCTGGTGATCAAGTATGTGACGTCATACTCAATTACATCATAAGGAGGCTCACGTCACAATCATCATTGACAGAAATATTCCGTCATGGAGCGGGAATAGTCCGTCAAGTGTACGAATAGTATGTTTTTGACGGATTTACCATGTGCTAGGGATAAGTACCAACATAATTACAAACCCGATTTTCGATTCACTGCCCTCTTTAGTTGTGGAAGGGCGAACCCTTATTAAATCATAAAATCGCTACTCCTCTGTTTTGCTAACCGGATCTCGCTACAACTTGAGAGGGATACTCCATGAATAACTCTAGTCATCAATATATATTGAACAGTTTTTTTACTTAGCCAGTGTCTATCTGCAGGCCGGGAGAAGTGTCATTTTTCGGTTACCGAGCCAGTCATTCTAGTGGCACATGTTAATAATACTCTTCTCTAGGCCTTTCAAATAGCTATCTCTGAAGACCACCTGCAAAGTTGTTTTTGGTCAGTTTGACCATTAAAGAGTTACGTTGACACACGAGCGGTTAAACGTATACCCTCACACACGTCACGCTTAAAAATGTAAATGCTTCCTCCTCTGTTATTGATGAATGAATCCACATAACACGCGAGGAGATAGACTAGTGGCAGCTGCCTACACCAGCGTAGATCTTGATTTGCGACTCAATCTCGCTACTCTTTATTGACGAACAGATTTTGATAAGCAAAATGAAGGAGTATTTTCCTGGTAATTATTTACACCAAAACGGATTTGGTAATCGCTTCCGAGATTGATGGGGTTGAGAAGGGCGCCCCGACCTTAAATCTGTGAATTTGTATACATTGATGGTAGCGCCAGATCAGTGGGCACTGACAAGGGTGCAGGAGGCATGGATTCTTAACTTCTCATTCCATACATAATTCCACCCATACAGCACAAACGTACACTTGATTCGAGTGTGGTGAATAAGTCATTTGTTTCCGGGAACGCCTGAGGTTATCGGAAACACAAAGAAGATAGATCACTTCAGTCACTGTCAGTTCGGTGTCATTGTGTCGGCAGCATGGACTTTAAGTTAACTACCACGCTAAAAGGTTATCATAACGAGAATGACTGTTACAGCAGCAAGGGACGCAAAAATGAACACATTTTGTCTGCTCTGCAAACAGACTAAATAGTATGCTCTTGGTCAGACATTGTCGTGATATTGAAGAACATTCAAATGATGATGATGATTACTGTATTCTGTGGCTGTAGTAGTAGAAACATCCTACCGCTGCAATCAGTCCTTCTTCGCTTTTTCCTGCCATGTCTTGACCTCAGCCGAAATGCTTAGCTTCCTCAGGTCCATTCTTGACCTGATTGTACCAAGTCCTGCTTACTTGAAGTCACCTCGTAGCACGCTCATCAGATGTATGCAATGGCGTCCTCTCCTGACTTTTTATTTCCTCGCTTCGAGTAGGACGAATTCCAAGGCTCTCTGTTTGGTATTTTTTCTGTCATCCTTAGCACATGGCCAAACATGGTCCATCTTTCCTGGCCAACATTTACAGACAGCAGAGACATATTACACATCTTGTATAGTGTGCCATTGGACAGTAAGCTGCCCGGCCATCGGTGGCCAGGGATGGTGCGTTGGTGTTTGCGGTGGCAGGCATCGAGTTATTCCAGAGCTGGCCTTGGAGCTGTCCAGCTGTTATAGTTATAAAGTATCAAGGATATGCAGGTTGCATTGTATAAATGTAGCCTTTCTGTCAGGTGCATCTTTGGTCTACGAATACATAGCTTGGAACGCTATGTTCCCCATGGCGAAGCGTGCAGCAATGCCAGTAGTACTGCAAAACAGTGAGCCCAGGATTTTACTCTTCCTCCATGGCTCGCCACCAAGAAGTGGATGGCCATTTTCTATAGTTTCATGCTTTGTAGAAGGATATTTGTGGGTGAACTATGTTTTGGATCCATTCCTAAGGAGATACTCAATTTTTAACTTGCTTGCAGCTATTGGTAGAAGTTGGTCAGTGGGTTTCTTTTGCTCATCTATGAAGTCCACATCGGGTGGGGGTTTGGGTGACGGTATTGGGATTGTGTAATTCACGGATGCAATGCAGCAGCAAGGTAACAGGTGACAAGCACCGGGGATAAACCATCTCCCTGTGGGCTGTGGATTGATGTCTCAAACTCTATAGACTTCACTGACTTGACTCGTACTCTCAGCTTGGTGTCTGCAAGCAGTAGTCGCACTTGTCGTAGCTCATCTGCATGGCGTAGTACATCTATGATCTTTGAGCGTTTAATTGTCACATGTCAATGCCCATTTTGTAGAAACCCCAGTGTTTTGGCATCCATTGCGCTCATACAATGTCTGCGCAGCTGCGTCCACGTTTGACGCCACTTTGACATGATCGGCGGAGTTATCGATTCTGTATCGGATGCAGCATAGTGTGACATTGGATATGATTTGCTGTATGCTTTTCGCGAGCACAATGTGCCTCAGATTGGCTGGGGACCACGTGGCTTCTTCAGCATGGGTAGTGCGATAAGGGTGCCTTGGCCTACAGCGTCTATCGAAAGGTGGTGCATACAGGCTGAATTAATTAGGTGCGTGATCGATTTTGAGATAATATCACTTGCATATTTGAATAGCTCATTGCTCATGCCTGTTAGTAATTGCCTGTGTTCTCCTGAGAACGAGTGCAGGCCTCATCATCGTGGTCAGTGAACTGCTCCTTGAACCATTCTCGAATTGCCTCGGCTTTGTCCTTGTCAGTCACGATAACGTGTCCTGTAGAGTTGGTACAGTGAGTGCTGGTGTGTAGTCAGTAACTCTCAGGGATCGGGCTGTCCGAAACATTTTTTGACAGTCTTCCGTGGCAGTGACTTCATCTGCTAGGGAGTCTGCTTGTTGAATAGCAAGACATGTTAAGCCTTTGCTAATGTGGCGCAGGATGTTATTGCGCTCCTGGCGTAGTTTGGCGCGATCCTCACTTTGGCCACTTTGATAGATGCGCAGCCGTAACGCTTTCTGCTCTGCTCACAGTGTTACCATTCGTTAGTATACCTAGTCCAGTTGTTTTTTAAAGTTCTCATCTATTCTTAAAAGATACATACCCTAGCAAAATGTATGACTTTTGTTACTTTATGGACACTGTTAACTAACTAGACATGTAGCCGCCATTTTAGATAGATATAAGCTAGCGCCATTATTTCAGACTCTATTGTCTTCGCCGGCGCGTAATTGTTCGCGTAAAACCCTTCCCATAACGATAATGCTAGTCATTCTTCCCCTGACTTCAAGCTGAGCGAATAGATGTGCATAACATAGTTCAATACCAGTTGTGTATATTTCCTATGGCGCAAGTGACAACAAATATATTTTTAACAAGCTTACTGAAAAGTGTCGCTTCCTATAGCAGCAACAACTTTCCGTCAAATGGTTGTCAGTATAATCGGCTGTTAATACAATTGTCACAATATAACGATTTGATAACATTTGGCTGAAAATCGTAGACGCAACAACTTTCAATCACATTGTTCTCAAAATAATCAGCAGTGTGGTCAATATTCCAAGACATGCTGAAGACATCTGGCGCAACTTTATTGATAATCATTTCTGACTATGGCAGCAACAGCTTTGCAAAAAAAATTTCAGAATAATCAGCGAACTTCCTGTTTTGTTTGCGAGCAAGTGCGTACACAGTTAGTTATGCCTATATCATATGTGTATTTCAGAGTGAACTATGTCCACAGTGATCAAGCAGTCCACCATCACGGGAAGGACCGCCGCTGCAATGCCTTCTTCCAATAGAATAATATGCTTACCTCCTGATTGGCAATGAAATGAACATAATATTCGAGCATATCTGAGACTGGGTCGCATTCTGTGTACCATATAGGCCAACTTATTGTGTATGCGTTTGTTAGCTAACAAAAAAGAAAGCCTGCTGAATTTTATTCTCAGAAAAATTTGACAACGCTGTTGCTGCCTGAGTAAGAAATGAATATCAATAAAGTTACTGGAACTATCTTCAGCAGGTCTTGCAACATTGACTGCCATGCTGATTATTTTTAGAACGATTTGATTGAAAGTTGTTTCATCAATGATTTTCAGTCAAATTGTCATCAACACTGTCTAGTGACAATTGTATTAGCAGCTGATTATTTTGACAACAATTAGACGGACATCTGTTGCTGCTATAGGCAGCAACATCATTCAGGAAACTTGTTATAGATATATTTGTTTTTATTTGCACCATATCAAATATAGAACTAGTATTGTACTATGCTATGCTTACTATGCGCTCAGCTTGGAAGCCAGAAAAAGGAATAACCAGCATATAAAATGGCGGCTATTGTCCAAGTTTTTAAAGTGTCCATAACGTAACAAATAGTTTTAAATTTACGTAGAATATGTATCATTTATGAATAGATGAGAACTTTAAGAACACATATGGTGCTGGTAGCTGATGAGTCCATAGAATTTAATATTTGGGTTTGGGCTTCGTTTGGATCGGAGTTGACGTCAATGTTATCTATCTGCTTCCTAAGGGCCTTTTTATACCATTTAAGTCTCAGTGTCGCTGATGATCTTGAATAGGTTGTGGTTAACTCTACCCTCTTGCCTCGTATGGTGTGTATGCATTAGGTAGAGATCGTTCATCTGACGGCGTGTAATGACTGGCGTATGGTCAGAATTGAGGTCTGTGTCTCCATAGAAACGAGCATTCTGAAGTAGAGAGGTTGCTTCTGTCTTGCATAGCGTGAAATCTATTTGGTTGCAGCATTATAACCCTTTGGGGCTTTGCGAGCAATGTTGTGCCGTAACGGCATGGGTGTTTAAAAGCCTTTTAAAGTACGAGTTGCAAATAGGGCATTGGAACTAAGGAATGCCACCAGTTCCTCTCCATTGCTGTTGCGTGTCACCTCTCCATATGACCCCTTGTATAACCCAAGCCCTCAACGTTTGTCCGTAATTCCGAGTTTACCCAGCTTGGAGTTGAAATCTCCACGCACGAAAAGTTGCCATCTAGCTGTGATTGTAATGGCGGAGCTCAGTTCTGCATAGAAGAATCTAATAATGCTGGATTCGCTTTGGCTTTTTCGGTAGTTGGGCCATATGCGTTGACAATGCGACACATAGTAGTAGTGTGCGTTTGCGTAGGTATAGCCAGGTCGATGAATACAACGCGATCACTGACGTATCAAACGCTAAGAACATGGTCCAAGACTCTTGGTCCGATTACGAAGCCTAAACCCCTGTATGTGGCCTATTTTTGCTCCATGCGTACTAGCGTATGGCCTGGTTGTAGTTGCTGCTCTGACTGTTTAGCTACTTTAGCATGTAATCTCGATCTTGTGGTGTGAAAGAAAGATACATACATTCGTATGTATCATGTTAAACTGCCGACATTTGATTTAGATGGGAGTTTCCAGACGTCCTTGTGCATGTTTCGCATGCGAGACGTCAACAAATCACATTCCTCTGAATAGAATTATATTATTACACAACATCAGCACATTCTTAAGCGATGTGGCTAGACTAATGTGTACCCATTCTCATCTCTCCATATTAGCAACGTGCATGCCCATTTCCACAAGTAACTTGTTGCTATGAGTAGCACGACAAAGAAGTTAAAGGATAACTAACGTCATCTCTCGATAGCTATTCAGCTGATCTTATATGCCACTCATAAACTATGTAGGTAATTTTAAGCTTTTTTTATCACGCCGCTAAAGAAAGATATGCAGGCATTAGTGGCTAAATGTTGGTACACTTCTACACCCTATGATGGCTGTCAACTAATAAGAAAAACCTACCGCGCCCGCCTCGGTATATACGCTTCGTCATAAAGGTGCCAGCTATAGTTTGGCAGTTTCGTATAAAAGCAACAACTTCCAGTCAAATTAGTTTCAAAATAGTCAACGGGATAAGTGTTACATAATAAAGAATGTAACGCATTGACACTTGTATGACATCACATACTATCGCTTGAGGAGAAAAAATGGGGGCGAACACTGTTCAAAATTTACGCGATATTACAAAGCAGATAATTGTGATAGAGATAAGGGAATGCGACAGGATATGAATGATATCGAATAAAAAAACCACAATCTATCGCTTCAATACAACATCTGAGATGAGATTAGCATCCCTTTAAGTTGCCATAGCAATTATTTATTTCTCCGAAAGCGTGAAATTGTAATGTATCTAATGGGGTAATTTTGAGATCTAGAGTGTATTTCACTGCCCATGTTTCTACTGGTCCATATATGAACCGTGATTTATTATCAGCACCATGCGTACATAGCAATAAGAAACGACTACCAATAGGCATCATTATCTACACAAAAAGAGACGTGACAATTCCAATAATGGTATCATTTATCTGTATGTCGCATTGTCCTGATTATATATTATCCATTAGTACAATCTGAGTAATATATTAATATATATAGATTTTCAAAAGTAATCAAGCGAAGCTTTATATATTGAACTGATGCATTGTTATGCACCCATATGGATGCATTGTCCTGCAAATCTATCGATACACTCGTATTCTGATATCACAATGAATCCGTGCTAAGCATTGCGGGAACACTTTTGATCTTCAAAGCAGTATGGATAAGCACATATGCGGGACAAAATGCGGATAGTCGTGTAGGTCCTTACTAAAGGATGGTGTTCGGATAAAAAAAGGTACTCCGGCATAACGCCGATACATTTGTGGGATCAGTTAATTCGAAAACGAATTGAGGGATTAAACGATTCGAAGTAGTTGGTCCGATGTAAATATGTATCTGTGAACTTATGTAAGTGTGTGTGCGCACGTTAACTGGAATCTGATATGATCAGCCACAACATGGTATATTTATAATCCCGATGCTACGGAGAATGCATATAGTTCGAATTTAACAGTGCTAATATGAACACGAAGTTTTAATTTAACGCTTTTTTCCCGGAATTCTCAGAATCGCAATTTTAAACCGATCATATAGGTAAGCTGTTGAGCATTTTAAAACTTATTTTACAGAACCTGTTGCTGCCATAGGCAGCAACAGCTCCCAGGCAAATTAGTTTCAAAATACTCAACATAATGTCTATAAAATCGTCAAGGATTTTGCTCTTTTGACATTTATGGTTCAAAGGGTTCATTGGACGTATATATTGTACGCTTAGAGGAGCCAGTGTTACTCCAAGAGCCTGCTCGGATTTGCATATTAGTCCAGCGGATAAGGTCGAGAATTTTTCCAAATCGTGATTAAAGCATGAATGTTGGCATACAGGTACTTTCATAGGTGTAGACTCATATTAAAGCAAGACACACTCTGGATCTTTCCCATTAAAGATAATATTAGAAAATTTAAAAAATAGCACTGTTTTGGCATAATTTTCACAGATGCAATTCGCGTAGACGGCGCTGTACATAGAACACTGTTCTTATAATGTCTCATTAACACTTAAATGCATGTTTCACGTGATCAACAGTTGTGTTGCATTAGAGAAATCTTACAAAATATACACCCATTGAATTAACCATTTTAATCCGAAAGGTCGAATGCAAAATACATATAGTCAAATTTTGAAATATTCTGCGAAAAATACGAATTTGACGGGGAAATGTTCTTACCTAACTCAAGAATTTATTCCAGTTAAATTAGTTCTGAAATACTCAGCAGCATAACTTATAACATTGTCTTGAAATTTATATTTTATGAGTTCAGTGTTGAAAGAGGTAACTTCAAGATAAGGACTATGATCGTATGCCGAGGAATCCAGTACCTGAAGATGTAGGATGTACCAAATGAGAATTAAAATGTTTGCTATCTAATGATATCAAATAATAGGAAATACCTATTGTCCCACCACGTTAGAATGCCCAGTGCTTTAATGATAAAGACGCTCAAAACGGCTTCATTAGTTGTCGCTAGAACTATCAATTTGCATAACAAAACAATACTTTAGAAAACTCTGGATCAATTCAATTGTAAGTTTTCATCTTACTTTTGGTGTACACATGTTCATTCAAATTGAAGAGATGTAAAATGTCTTGACAATTGTTGCTCATTAAAGACTTATCCCTGGTTACGCCTATTGTAATATTAACATATCTAAACATTCTAGTATACAATTAGCAGTCACACCTGTCTATGCCGGTCACTGTATTGGTCATCACAATGTGAAACTTACCAAAGATAGATTTGACACAAGCACGTGCTCATTATCAATTATGAGAAACCAGATATTTACATATTAAGTTTAGTGTATAGGCTACTTCGACCAGAGGGCGGCATTGTAGTATTTTGTATGTGCTAGTATAACATGTTTCAACATATTTGAACATTACTCAACTGTCTGTATGTTTACTTTTGAATGACACATCTAATCACATATCTGACACTATTTTACTCCTGATGATGACAATTCCTGTTTAATCACACATAGCTGTACACCGAAGGCTTGCCTCTTAAAGCTTACACAAACCGCCGCATGCTTTACGACATGCACAGGAAAATAGTTCATGACACGAGCTTGAAGACTCAGGTACGGTGGTCCACACTGGTGTCCATCTGTCAACATTCCAACTCCACCCGAATCAGCGAGTTTGGCTGGACTGGTGTGGGAAACATGGCGTGTCCCTCGATGTTTCCTGCCTGAAGGTGGCTCACTTGATATGTCCACAAAGTGCAGCCTGGCTAGGAGGGATGTTTTCAACTGTCCTGGAACCTTGTGAGAAAAGGGTTTGACGCTTCATTCACACGGCTCGATGGACATGTACTACTATACATAAGTAGAAGAAATCACTCAGTTTACTCAATGTCCTTATCTGAGACTGTACGTGGATTTTCTGATAGGCTAAAGAACATAGAAGTAATGGTTAGAATGCATATGCTGATTAATTGCCTCACCCACAGAAAGCTTATACCGTGTCGCAACCATTAATGGCATGGGAGTATGGTAAAGCGGAACTGTGCCCAAACTACTGGCAATTACCGTAAGTCCTTACCCACTCCAAAAGGCAATCCACAATTCTTTCAGACCAAATCGTGGGATGTTGGCTACACAAAGAACAACAATATCTGTCTCGACAGTTCTTATCGGTACTCGGTTATATACATTCTAAGCTGCATGAGCTACACGAACCAAAGCTCGTGTATCGGCTTCTTACTGACTCGATGGTGCAAGCCAGTCTTTGCCAATTGCAGTAGCGCTGAACACATCTTCATTCAAGGTGCTTATTAGTTGCTTGACATCTCTGAGCAGTGATTCAATGTGAGTCGCTAGTAAAGTTCAAGCTTGTTTTCACAAATTCTCAGGAAGTGTGAATTGACCAACATCTCGCTTACCCATACCATGCCCATACGATTCATGTCTGTTTTGCACCAGGCTTGTGGTAAGATGTGTGCCCCATGCAACGTCAAGGCGCATTACGGAGTGTGCTTGTGATACAACATAGTTGATGAAGATGCTTTTGGCATAGTCTTCAATTTTTTACGGATTCCACTACACATTTTGGCATGCTATTCTTGTAATCCAAAATGAGTAGATCCATAATATCCTCCAAGAATAGATTTCCCATTTCCTTGATTGTGGCCACAGGTGCATTGCCATCCGCAGCAAAAGAATTTTGAACACCGGAAATCTGTTCATCATGGTGTGCGGTGTCTGTTTTTAGTGTTCATAAAATAGTTTCAAACTCTGTCACCACGCATGCTACCGTAGAGCTGCATGATCCTCATTTAAACCCACACCACCACCATCACCCGTAATCATTTATTTCTCCTGCTCGTGATTGCGATCCAGAAATATTAATGAAAAGAAATGTTGAGATTTCCATACCATAAAATCGCCCTGCTGGAACTGTTGATAAATAGCGGAATTGTGTCAATGCTAGGGTTAACATATCGCGAATGTGCACAGGAACCTATCGAGTGTAGTTGCATTAATCCATTGAAGGAATTATGGAATAAATTGGCCAACTCTCTGCACATACAGGGAAAATTGGCCCTCGCGAAGTGATCGTAGATATTACATAACCATAAGTTCCGAATTCAAAATACTAGACCAGAAATTGAACTGTAGATGTGCTGATGATTGTTCGCTTCTCCATGTTTCAAAATCATGCCGTTCATTCTCATCATAAACAGTGTCTGTATGTTATATATGCATCAACCCGAAGAAGATAGAGAGCCCCCACTGCCACTTTACATAAGGTGTTCTAGTTATATGTGATGCTGTTAGCATTGCATCAGCCTTTCCTGGACTAGTTATGTTGGCTTAACCTGTTGCAGAAATGGTAAGATCAGATGAAGGTTTAAATGGCCCCATGTGGGTCAGGTACATGCGGAAGTGTAAGAGGGGAAAAAGTGTATATGATACCGGATGTGCAGAGATTTTTCTTTGTTTTAGCAATATTTGGATTGATCATCACTATACAATGATCAGGTCCATGGTCTTCATGACAGGTCAATGAGATTGCAGTTCCAGATAATGAGTCTGTGGCAGTTCTGGAGCTGGGAGTGTGTTGAACAAACGTGTCTTCAATTTTGAAATGTTAAGTCCCAACCCGTAGAGTCTACTGATAAGCTGTGGCTAGTATGGGCATTAACTGCCCAATCAATGTATTATGGTAACGGTATTTCATTATCAGCACAATGGTGGATTTTTGTGGATCCGCTTCCCACATGCTCTACACAATTAAAAAGTAATAGTTGTGAAATTGAATGTGCTGCACTCATGACACGTTTGCTCAGTGATGTTGCTAAAAGAGAAGAAGATACATAATGCTGCTGACATTCTGAGTTGAGGGATTCATCAAAGTGCTGCTTTTTGGCAAGCAATATCTCCACGCACAATTTGCGCTGTCTTTGCTAATAGTATAGCTTCGCCGGCAAAGCGAACTGTAGCGATGGACCGATATATTCGTCGAAGCCTATCTTCCGATATTGGTGGTGCGCTTTGAGATGAGGTAGTTGCAAAAAGAATCGTTCTTTCAATCGAGTAGAATTTATACTATCTGGAAAATTTGCATTTAGTTCGCATAGTCTCGATGTATAGAGTTTCACTAAATGGGAGGGTTTGAATAAATGCACATCGGCATCTATCATTCTTGTCTCTTTTATATATGACATAAGTTTAGCAAGCACGATACGTTTCAATGACACTTTACTGTCGCCTTCTTCAGAACATCTGTGATTCTGTCTGAATCGGTTTTAAAATCCAACTAAGCAATTTGTCTGGTAAGTAGCATCGATGCGTGTATGTCACCCATTTACAGTTTTATATCTTGAAGTTCTGTTGCATACTACTGCACTTGTCTGTCTACGTTTGTAGTAGATGCTTGATGGAGATCTACTCCAGCGTCGTCACAAAAACAGTCTTACGTTCCATCAGCCCTCGAATAGATCGAGTCTTAACGTATGACGTTAAAGTCTGCTTAATTCCACTACCATTAACAAGTGGCGAAATATTGATGTTCATTGGTAAGCATCCAAGTTTATTAAATGCTATCGACCATTTTAGCGAACGTGTCATATCATGACACATAGCTGGTTTGTCTTGTAAAATGTGCTGGACAAATGAGCGATTCGTCAGTTAGTTCCTGGCACAAAGTACAACAGTTCCAGTCAGTGGTGAGATGTAGCATCAGTGCTAGAACCGCTAGTGGGTGGCTAGGAAGAAACTATCCCACACCGCGTTGCCATTGTTTGTAGAGTGCTATACAGCAGCTGTTACAATATCCTCAATCATTGACGATCAAAAACGCGTCAACTAGGGCATCAAAATGGTGATGAAATAAATAATTTAACATAGGTTCTTTGAGAGAATTCTCATTACCTAATACATGTGTACGCATTGTTTAGTAAAATCGTTTTGAACATGTTTGAGCAAGTTCAAAATAATATTTCGTAAATGAGGAATATATCTGTGATATATTTAACTTGGAAATTAGTATAATCTTCCATGTATCGTATATCGTGTTTAATCTAGGTTCGTCTTCATATTGAAGATAACACGTATAAATGTGTGCAATAGCAACGTCGTTCGTGTTTGTACAAATTATTCAAGGTCAAACGTTAATCCTATTAGAACCAATAAAATAGTAAGCAAGCTCATTTTGTATTATTATACGTCATTCAGATGAATAAAATTCCCTTACGTAATCAGTAAATAGAATTTATGTTATCCAGATGAGTGCCATAGCCTTTGGGCCTCTAGTTTAACTGGGTTGCAGTGACCTTGACCGTTGACCTTTTGACCCCAACTTTGACACACATCCTCGCAACCGCGGACGCTACCTTCCACCCAAGTATGATATGAACTAGGTTATATATTTTGACTATAAATAATACTTGGAAACGTGTAATTCGTCACGTCCTTATTAAGTGTCGTTCATTTCCTGCAATGGCATACTCATATTAAAAAAATTAATTCCTCCTATCTCATACAAGATATTAAATGGGTCTTGCTTTTATTTGACTCTGCATACAATAAGCTACAAATGTGCCCATTTTGGTGCTTTTATCATAATGTGAACAATTCCGCTAAAATCTGGTGCTTATCCGCTGGCTTTCAACATCTGATTTCAATATGTTTGATATGTAACAAACCTTAATTGTTGAACCATAATGGCTGGCATATAATCGTCACATAAAGTTCGCAGATTCCACTGATAAAAAAGCTTGATATCAAAGTAAGGGTTTCCCTGTTGTGATGATTATCAAAGTTAATGCGCAAATACAAACAGTGTGATAACGATTGCTTATTTGGCGAATCGGATTAGCTAGCCATAATTAGCAGTATGAAATCAATGGATGTGTCTGGTTTCTGTGTCGATTATCAATGTCAATGCAAAAATACAAACATCAGCATAATGAATGGAACTATCTTTCCTGTTAACATGTACGCTAACTGATCATATAGTCATTTGGCTGGAGGGGTTGGGGGCGGGGTGCTGTGTGCATTTACATCTCACCTCAGCTTGACTTTATTTTCTGTTAGGATATTATATCAAAAGCATAAATATCCAGACTATACATTCTGAATCGCGTAGAAGACTTTTCTTTTTTCTACCATGGTTTTATATTCAGCAATATTAGGGAGTATGCGATTTTAACTCGGGGTCATACACATGTCTATCCTTTGAAGGAAGCAATATTTTTCTGAAAGCTTGTAAAGGTGAATTCTGCTGTAAATTGAAAAAATCGTGAAGTTTTCTGAAAAATCGTTTTCACTTTTATTTCAGAAATTCAGAAAATACAATGATATGCAGAGCCATAATAATAACAACGAGGGACTTCATAGCTCAGAATTGACTCTGCCTATGATGGATTCTGAAAACACTAGGATAAATAACGTGGTATCATTATCCTTAGCGTATTCTCCATATACGTTATCCCTACCTCCGGTAGTGCATGTATGTGTGAGATAAGGGATACTAGCAATATGTGGACACGTTTTCTGACATAGTCATCTGTACTGCATATGTATTTATACGTAATGAAACACGTAAACATGACACAAGTAAACACCTTCTGTTGGATCTATGTGGCAGGAAGCAACAGATAAAGTTCCTCCATAAAATAGGTTTAAAAGCGACTGTTGGAAACACACTAGTAACCAGTGGGCGATGTCTCAAGTTTCTAATAGCACTTTATATGCTTCATTGATTGACCTATCCTACCTAATGAGGGAAGAAGCTGATCCGTCACCAATGACATACCATCTACTTAATTAGATATATACTGTTTTTTAAATTCAGATGTGGATACGGATCCGGTTCCAGAACTATACCCGGATAACGACACGTGTTTGGAAAACACACTTTATGAAAACATCCACTTTTGGTAAATATTTGAGCCAAATCGGTGTAATAGGTTCCAATAAATCCATAGACCCCAAGTATGATCCAACTCAGGATCAGATAGTCCAGACAGATGGAGCGATGGATGGACGGGCGGATGGATGGGCCAACAGGCGAACTTACTGATGGGTGGGTGGGTGGGCGGACTGGCGGGTTGGTGGGCGGGAATATCGGGCGGACAGGATTTTGGGTGGGCCGACGGACGGGTTTACGGACGGGTGGATAGCAAGACAGACGGACGGATGGATTGATGGAGGGATGGATGGTCGAACGGACGGATGGACGGATGGATGGACGGATGGCTGGATGGCTGGGCAGGAGGGCAGGAGGGCAGGCAACCATGCATACAGGCAGGCAGGCGGGCGGGTGGGCGGGCGGGCGGGCAGACAGGCAGGCAGGCATGCAGGCAGGCAGGCAGGCAGGCAGGCAGGCATGCAGGCAGGCAGGCAGGCAGGCAGGCAGGCAGGCAGGCAAGCAGGCATATACGAATGTGGGCGTACAGGTGGGCGGCCGGACAGGCAGGCAGGCAGGAATGTATGCATTCAGGCAAGCAAACACGCAAGCAGACAGATAGGCAGGTATGAAGTATACCACAAGATGACGTAAAATACGTAATTTTGCTGCTCGGATAACGACACGTGTTTGGAAAACACACTTTATGAAAACATCCACTTTTGGTAAATATTTGAGACAAATCGGTGTAATAGTTTCCAATAAATCCATAGACCTCATGTATGATCCAAATCAGGATCAGAAAGTCCAGACAGATGGAGAGATGGAATGGACGGGCGGATGGATGAGCCGACAGGCGAACTTACTGATGGGTGGGTGGGTGGGTGAGCGGGCGGGCGTGTTGGTGGGCGGGATTATCGGGCGGACAAGATTTTGGGTGGGCCGATGGACGGACGGACGGGTTTACGGACGGGTGGATGGCCAGCCAGACGGACGGACGGATAGATTGATGGATGGTCGAATGGACGGACGGATGTATGGACGGATGGCTGGATGGCTGGGCAGGAGCGAAGGAGGGCGGGCAACCATGCGTACAAACAGGCAGGCGGGCGGGCTGGCGGGCGGGCGGGCGGGCGGGCGGGCGGGCGGGCGGGTGGGTGGGTGGGCGGACGGACGGGCGGGCGGGCGGACAGGCTCGCAGGCTCGCAGGCAGGCAGGCAGGCAGGCATGAAGGCAAGCAGGCATATAAGAATGTGGGCGGACAGGTGGACGGCCGGGCAGGCAGGCAGGCAGGAATGTATGCATGCAGGCAAGCAAACACGCAAGCAGACAGATAGGCAGGTTTGAAGTATACCATAAGATGACGTAAAATACGTCATTTTGCTGCCTACGGCGTCCGGTCAAATTAGTTTCAAAATAGTCAACATCATGTTTATTAGGTAGTACAGACATACAATTCGTACAACGTGTAGGACTATTAAGAGGTAAAGGCAGTATAAATAGAATCATTTATGACGTAATGATTCTGATTGGCGAGAGAACTAGGCATTTCACTCGCTTTATGAAAGACTCTGGACACAAGTAATAATGTCACCATGAAGGTGACATCTACTGACGTGTTGCTAGCTAATTGCGTGACACCATCAGCCGGTAAAAAATTAATCCAAATTAATGCTTTGTGTCCAAAAACACCCCTTAAAGAAACACCACCCACATTAAGGAACAGCTACCCACCTTAAGAAGCCACCACCTTTACGAGAGAATACGCAGTTGTCACACCATGACATGCTATTTTCACTGTTGGGGATATAGTCCCGTATATTCCTGAGATATTCTCCAGCATATTCATGTATATTCCTGTATATTCATGTATATCCCGGTATTTAGTAGGACCGTGTACGAATCTATACGCATTTAAATTTCAGATTTTGTATTAACCGACTTTTAATTCTTTGACAGTGTACACCAAGTTTATTTAGGAGTAACATAGACTAGGTTTAGTCCATTAATGTCTAAATTTGGTCAAGAAAAATATGTGCTTTTTGAATGCCACTTTTGCAGGCAAAGATAAGGCTATTTTGTAGAATTTGTCACTGGAATGACTTGGCCTCTTACCGAGCCAGTCATTCAAGTTTGAATTTGTCAAAAATGGTGTGCTCTTGGCCTGGAAATTAACTTTCCGAAGGCCAACTGCAGAGGCCTAGTCTGGCAAGCTTAGACATGACATGGTTAACCTATCAAATGATCAACCACTTGCTACGTGTTCTACCTGTTTGAACCACATCAGCGCATAGAAAACACCAATTTAAATTTTAATAAGTGTTAATGCAGTAACGTGACCGACAAGGTTCGGCTAAATGGCATGTGACTTCAACATAGTCAAGAACAAATGGCTGGCGATCCGTGTTTCCACATGCCGATACATCATACACTAGTATGCTACTATCTCTATTACATTCTCTCAGACTTGCTGGTTATATTCCTGCGTGTAACAGCATTTCAAAATGTCACACCACACAGCAATTTTAACAGAATGATTATTTACTTTGGTTGATTTTGGGAAG
The DNA here is from genome assembly GCA_034401795.1 of Chaetoderma sp. LZ-2023a. NCBI lineage: Eukaryota > Metazoa > Mollusca > Caudofoveata > Chaetodermatida > Chaetodermatidae > Chaetoderma > Chaetoderma sp. LZ-2023a. The sequence continues at coordinate 57,367,917 of CM067365.1, forward strand.
AAAACCTCTTACTACGCTGTGCTAAATAAATGATGAATGTGAAGTAAAGAGTTGGATTGTATGTTGTTTCTATCACTCAGTATAGGATTAGGATAATATTGATTTGGAAACTAGTCGTGTGTGTGCGTGCGTGCGTGCGTGCGTGCGTGCGTGCGTATATATATATATATATATATATATAGTATAAACGTGTCCGTAAGTGTATACATCGCTCTGTTTTTATGAAGTGAACACTTTCTGGATCTCCAAATATGTCCATGATCCCAAGAAACTGGGGGTGAGGGTGTGTGCGCGTGGGGGTGCGTGTCTGATATACCATTCTTGACTTTAACCAGGTAATTCCTACCTTACCCGAATCACAGCTTTAAAGGCTAACTAACCTCATCCATTGATAGCTATGCTGACGATCTTATATGCCACTCAAATACTGTGCAGCTAATTTTAAGCTTCTTATTATGCCACTAAAGATATTCAGGATTTAGTACCTAAATTTTGGTACTTTTCTACACCCTATGATGGTTTGCTTTTCAACCAATCAGATAAAACCTAATGTGACTCCCTCGGTATATACACCCAGTCAAAGGGGCGCCATCTATAGTTTGAATATGTGGTGTCAAAGCACCTATACAGGTAATCAGTGGACTAATTTGGAACTAATTTGACTGGAAATTGTTGCTGCGATATTAAAAATGTGGCCCTGGAAATTAGGAACAAAAGAAACAAACAATTATCACACTTGACCCATTTATACTTGAATTCCCAATATCTCAATTTACTGCCATGATATACGTAAGATGTTCAATATTTTGAAATAAATTTGTAGGAGTATTCGTAGTAGTATTCGTAGTAGTGGTAGTATTCGTAGTAGTTATATCGTTTGATGACACAAAGCGAACAATTGTTATGATCTTTGGCACCGCTTTCACAGAAGTCTTGACAACGAAGCTATTGGATACTTGGTTCATATCCTACTTGAGTGAATAATCTCATATCTCCTAACGTCCAAATGACAACGAAATCAATGATGCACTTATTTCTCTAGGATACTTAATGGTCATATTTGGAGAAATCGTATTATGAACAATTTTGCAACTATTTAAAGCATTATTGTATAGTAATCAATAACAAACAAGCTGTATGTGTCTAACATTCGCCAAATAGCTAATATTAAGCCGCGAAGTTAGCTTATGCTAGAATACACAAAATTACGTGATGACTTACCTCCCTTGATTTTGAGGTCTTCAGCGTCAATAATGACGTAATAGTGGAACAAGCTATCATACCGTAATGATTAATACATGCAGCTTCATTCAACTTAAGCAGGAAATAAGTACAGTTTAGTTGCATTTTCCAGATCAGGCAAAGATAAAAATAGCTTTTTCAGGTCTTATGCCAATACAAATAATAGAAAGTTATATGTTGATTGATTACCCCCTAAATAATCAACTGGCCATAGAGTCTAATGCGCGCTCATATCTAACATACGTACTATAGTCTACATAATGGAATGACAGTTTATTGTTACTGAATTAAATACATGTCCATACATACACAGACACACATAGGTCAGCTAGATCTTTCTTATCTGTCTAAAGCAAAAATTGTATAAGATCTCAATTATACATTTTCTTTAATTCTGACATTTTTGCTGCTGCTATGTGAGACTCCATGGTATAGGCCTAGAGGGTAGGTGTGTAGTTAGAATCGCGCAAAAACCAGAAACAGTTACGAAAACCCAAGGCTGCCGATTTTTCCCGGTTTTATGTTTCCAGACATGTTTGAGAACAAGACTGCTTCAATGGAAATTTTGGCTCGATAGAAATGTGCGTGAACAAAATTAGCCTGTAAATTACAAGATAATTTAATGTACAAGTGTGTGAGTTTTTAAAGCCATATATTCATCATTTTCCAGACCAGCTGTTTGTAGGTTTTATCAGAAACACTTCTGGTTTTACCTAACATGCATAGGCATGTTGAATATGCGAAGAAACATAATAAGCGTCCAATAGACACTGCATGACCGTAGCAATGGTGGGATGGTGGGGTGGTGGTGGGGTTGGGGGAGAGGCTGGCTGGATGGGCCTGCATATTTTCACGTTGATGCAAAGCATATTATTTTGAGAAATTACCACCAGGCTTATTGAAATTTACCACCGGGTGGTAAAACAAGCATGCCGTGTGATGGAAATACATAAATAGTAGCAGATGAACGAATTCCTAGGAAGACTGACATATCGGTTATCGATCGTCTCTCTTTCAGTTCACGCGGACGTCAATGAAAGCTCATAGTAAGCAAACAATTTTGACAGTCTTCGACGCGTAAGATATCCAACGTAAATTTGTGCACTGTTAATACATGTGGGCCTATCTAAATATGACAATTTATAATCTTACGCACCTGTTATAAATTAATATTGTCACGTTTTTGCCCATCTTCACTCATACATGTGCTTTTTCAGTGTATACACGACAATTGTACACACTCATAGCCAGCATTTGTCTCTATAGTACGTAAACCTACAAATTATTCCAGCAAAAGCATGGCAGAATGAGTGCCGTTATCCGTAAATTTAAATACGTTAGCTACATTCAAAGAAATGGTAGATATATACCCAGAATTTACCTCTACGCCCACACACATATAGGATACATACGCCTGTGTAGGCCTATGCTTAGAATGACAGGACACATAAGTGGCAGTGTGTAGGTCCGACCACAGGTATTTTTGGCATAACTTTTGCAAATGAGGGCAATGTTATTTACTCGTTCAAGTAGGATAATCATGCAGCCAATGGGAAGCCCCCCCCCCCCCACTCACCTCAACCAACCCATCCCCACCCCCGGTCACTCATTACTGGCATAATGTATATCCCTAAATGATATTGTAACCAATGTTTGTTAAAAATGTATGTTTTAGATTGTCACACATAGTTTGGCGTATGTCTAAAGGAGATTTAATTATATAGGCCTATAAAATGTATCCAATATGGGCCTAGCTTTCTCTAGCCTTAGACTTAAACAAATCAATTGATAACGATGCCACTACATCTGGAAAATCATAACAGATTCTGCTGAATTATAGGCGCAGTATGGATACAAAATAGATGTTGTTTAACAAATGGAATGCGGGAAATGACTTCGCATAGCATCAGAATTTTCAGGGAGAAGAGTCAGCCCGTCCATATCTCCCCAAATGGTCATTTGAATGGTACACGCCCTCACTCACATACCCTCTCCAATATTGGACTAACTCAATAATAAAATCCTAGATTTGCGCTTGACGGCCATCCCACCAATGCTGGATGTAGCAGGATATAGTGTCGTAAAAATACAGTATGTACAGAATCACACTGAGATATTTTCTCGGAGAAGATCTCATCTAAAAAGGGGGTGTTCATGCCCGAGATGTTCATATTTAAATATGGCATCGGCTCTATTATAAACTTCTGACTAATGTCTACCGGGAATATCATTGAGAGCATTGCCTATATCAAAATTCATTGCTAAATGCAATAGAATGAAAAAGTTACCCTGGTTACACAGTGTTGCCTTATTAGCTTTGAATAGCGGTTGTTCTACTATGACGTCACAGCTGCTTGGAATTCAAGGGAGGTAATTATTGACGCGATATTTTAAAGCTATGTACTTTCTCGGCAATACATATAAAAGTTAGCCATGTATTAGCAAATTGATAACAGCTATATGATTTGGAAGGACTGAATAGGTTATAATGTCTTAAAATACACTCTCCATATATGACATTTAACTAAAAGCTCAACTTCTACAATGTATAGCTAATAACTTCGAAACCAAGTTTCCAATTCTTTGGTTGGCAGTAGATGCATTCCAGAGATTCACTCTATATGTGACCATTTTTAGGTACATGTAGCACAGAGAGATCCAGACTAGCCAAGAAACACCGATTCTACACAAGACAGAATGGCTTCGAACAGAAGTGCAGAATCCAGCTTGAATGTTCGTTTCAGTATAGTTAACGATAAAGTGCTCCAAAGAAAGGGCTTCTGAGAAGGGCAATTATAGAGCTATCATAGCTTACAACAATTTCATTTAATATAAACACATTAATATAAGTTAATATTGCAAATCTCAGAAAACACCATTAATTAATATAATTACACATGTTACTCTAACATTTATTGAACATTACTTTAACCACCAAGGCGTAGCTAAATTGTCGCCCACATGGTGTAAGGATTGAACATATTCTGTGAGCTAATCGTTTTCCATAAAGGAGGAAAAACATCAGTCAATTGTGTTCGGGTCTCACTTTCGGTGCTGAGTAATTGAACCGAGAACAGGCCAGTTCAGACTAAGTTAATAATGTGTCTGCGGCGGAAGAATAATTGAACGTGACGTCACAATCAGTCAGATGTCAGATACCATGTTGACGTAGAACGTAAATCTCTATGTAACTACGAAGATAATATGAGAGTTAATTGTCTCAGTATATAGTTTGTGGCATTAATTAGCAATCAACTGAGTTACCATCGAGATATAATATGATGTCAAAATTTCGCTAGCCTAAAAGGATTGTTTCATATCACATTTCTAACCTGCTAAATGATTGGTTTGTGTTTGTGGGGGTGGGGGTGGGGAGAAAGATGACACCTTCACGCCGGTCTCCTCCATAAGTACCAACTTTGTTGGGAAACTAAGTCATCAAGGATTGCGGGCTGACAACCGCATACAGAGGCAACTCTGATTATGTCTACCCTTCTTCAACCGAGAAACTGTGCTCGACATCCTCGGACGACGCAATCTTCCCAGGAGCTTACCATAGCTACGTGGAATGAACGTGGTCTGAGGTTAACATCAGAGAGGCAAACTCTAGGTGCAAACTGTGAAAAGTATAACATTGATATTGCATGCATTCAAGAGACTAAAGTAGCTAAACACTCAGAGCAGCAACTACAGACAGCCCACAAGCTAGTGCTCATGGAGCAAAAACAGGCCACATACCGGGGCTTAGGCTTTGTAATCGGACCAAAGGTCTTGGATCATGTCATTAGTTTTGGGTATGTCAGTGCTCGCATTCATCGGCCTGGCAATACCTACGCGAAAACACACCACCACTAAGTGTCGAATTGTCAACGCATATGGCGCAACTACCGAAAAAGCCAAAGACAATCCAGCAATATTAGATTCCATCTATGCAGAACTGAGCTCAGCCATTACAATCCCAGCTAGATGGCAACTGTTCGTGTGCGGAGATTTAAACTCGAAGCTGGGTAATCTCGGAATTGAAGACAAAAGTTCAGGACTTGGCTTATGCAGGGGATCCTATGGAGAGGACACACACTGCAGCAATGGGGATGCACTGGTGGCATTCCTCAGTTCCAATGGCCTATTTGTCAAATTGCGTCTTTCAAACACCCATGCCATCAACGGACAACCTGGACTGGACACATTACTGATCGCAAAGTCCCAAAGGTTTCTAAGGCTACAGCAGCTGTCTTCGACCAAATATACTTCATACTACGCAAGACAGAAGCAAAACCATTACTCCGGAACGCTCGTTCGTAAGGAGGCACATACCTCAATTCTGACCATAAGCTACTCATTACACGCCTTCAGATGAACGATCTCTACCTAATATATAAACACCATACCAGGCCAGAGGGTAGAGTCACCTACAACCTACCCAAGCTCATCAGCGACACTGGCACTCAAATGTCATACAGAAAAGTCATCGGGGAGCAGATAGTTAACATCGATGTCAGCTCCAATCCAAACGAAGCCCTAACCAAAATACTAGCACCATAGCTGTTCTTAAAAACAACCAAATTAGGTATATTGAGGACGCTCTAGTAGTAAAACTGTCAGGAGAGCAGAAAGCAGTATGGCTGCGCCTCTATCAAAGTGGCCAAAATGAGGACCACACCAAACTATGCCGGGAGCGCAATATTATTCTGCGCCACATTAGCGAACACTTAAACGATCTTGCTATTCAACAGGCAGACTCCCTATCAGATGAAATCACTGCCATGGATGACTGTCACAAAAAGGTTTCGGGCAGATTGACACCTGGGAGTTACTGACTACACACTACCACTCACTCTACACAGCTCTGAAGGGCACCTTATCGGGACTGACCAGGGAAAAGCCGAGGCGATGCGAGAATGGGTCAAGGAACAGTTCACTCTCGCACCAGTTCTCAGGGGACTCCAGGCCATAACTAACACCAACAAAACAACAGAAGTTGAGAAGGCTCTTAAAGCCCTGAAAAATGGACGGGCATCTGGACCTGATGGCATGTGCAATAAACTATTCAAATATGCAAGTGACATTATCTCAAAACCGATCACGCACCTAATCAATTCAGCTTTAATGCACCACCTTCCCATCGACGCAGTAGGCCAAGTCACCCTTATCGCCTTACCCAGGCCCAAGAAGCCACCTAGGTCACCAGCCAATCTGTGGTCCATTGTGCTTCTCAACAGCATACGGAAAATCATATCCAATGTAACTCTATGGCGCATTCGAGACAAGATCGATTACTTGACCAGATCGTGTCAAAGTGGCTTGTGTCGGTAATCATGTCCAAACACCGGGACTTCCACAAAATGGGCATTGTCATGCGCCTTCGACACAATTAAACGCTCAAAGATCCTAGATGTACTACGCCAGGCCAGTTGCAATGAAGATGAGCTACAACTAGTGAGACTACTACATGCAGACACCAATCTGAGAGTACGAGCCAAGTCAGTGAAGTCTGTACAGTTTGAGAGATCAATCCGCTCCCCACAGGGAGATGGTCTATCTCCGGTGCTTTTCACCTGCTACCTTGCTGCCACATTGAAATCTGTGCGGGAAAGTTCCACAAGACCACACCCCAGTGTCAATACTGGTCATGCCGCTAGAGATGGAATTTTCCGATTTTGGCTGAGGTCAAGACACGATGGGCAAAACCGAAGAAGGACTGATTGCAGCTGTAGGATGTTTCTACTACTACCGCCGTAGAATACAGTAATCATCAAATGATTGTGGGAAGTTAAGAAAAGTTGTGTTAAAAGTATTGACCTATAGACAGTGTGTAAATTCCACTGACATATAGTGTCACTAATTAAGTATTGACGGTTAAATGCTTATGGTTTGCGCGATATAATACTTCTATCATACTATGACTATAAATACATTGCGTTCTGATAAATATATATATATATATATATATATATATATATATATATATATATATATATATATATATATATATATATATATATATATATAGTGCAAACGTGCCCGTATGTGTATACACTGCTCTGTTTCTATGTATTGGACACCTTCTTGATCTCCAAATATGTCCATGATACCAGAAAACTGGGGTTGAGAGTGTGCGTGTGAGGAGGGGGGGGGGGGGGGGTGAGTGGGGGGGGGGGGTGCTTGTTCACTGCCTAAATGAACCTCAGTCTTCAGATCAGATGCGCTCTGGATCATGACAAACAGCGGAGGATAAAGGGTGGTAGAGATCGGTTTTGGAATATCAGCAAGGTTCTGGTCAAACGTTTAATTTCTCATATACAATAATGATGCAAGAACAGGCCGTGCAACATAGTCTACATGTCAAAATAGGTATGCCATCTAACCTCCATTACATGGGCAAAAGTAAGCTCGAGGAGGTTGTAGGCTCCTTCGGCGTGACCATACAATACTGACTACCAGCTGGCTTTGAAAAGTCCCTTGGATGAAGGTGTCTGAAGCATGTACTACCTGCACTGTTTACTTTCTCCGGCCACAACTATCTGAAGAAGTACTAGATCTTGATAGACGAAGCCTCTGGAATGGCTGACGACAATATGCAGGAAGTAGCAGGAGAAGACAAGGACGACTGGCTTCCTTTGGTTACGTTGCGGACATGGACGACAGCAATGTATCAAATTCCTGATGGTGTGGGTACAATATGTAGCTTCCCGTTTGGAATAAGTTTATGGATGTCGATTCACAAAAGACATCCGCCCGTATTAAGCAATACGGAGACAGTTCTAATTTCTTCACTGGATTTCGGATTTATCTTGCTGGATGTCCCGTCACTAAATGCAGGGGAACATGCAGCAACTAAAACAGTTGTGTTTCACTGTAGAGAAATGTTTTCTCTGATAAAAGATGTTTACGGAGAACTAACTTATACGACTTGCTTCTTCTATTGAAACACTGCTCCTTGGCTGGTTTGGCCCAATGATACGAATACATGACATCACTGAGTTTCTTCAGTGCCATCAAGCTCTCTGACGTGGACGATGCCCAGAGAAGATTAAAATAATTGGGAAAACATCCCCCTAAACTATTTTGAAACACGGTCTAGCTCTCTACTAGTTATTATAAATAGGTGAAGCGATAATATCAGACGGGCGAAGGTGGAAACCATGATCTCGAGAAGGACTGCAGTTCTTTAGACTCAAATGCTAATGGGCTGCCTGTCCCCTCTCAATTAAAACTTTATAAAGATTTGCACGTGGGGTTGCTGCTACAACTACCTTTATACTCAGCTGCCTACATTCCAGAAAGGCGTGCTCGAAGATTAAGCAATCCTAAATGAGCATGCGATGGATGGTAGGGGAACTCGACTACGTGCCCAATCTCTGGACGCCAAGAACCACTAAATAACAATCCCACGCACGTTAGCTAAAGAGTCTTCAATCTTTGATTACTCAGTTAATAGTGAGCCGATTCTGAAGCGGATTTTAGATACGCGATGCCCGTTACATTTTGTAGCTGGAAAGTGTCCGTATGTTTCCTCCCATTGCTGTCTTAAGGGAACGCGTATTAAATCAAGTGTACCCTATTAGTGTTATTTTATTACAGTTGACAATGTAGGTCAGCAGTGTACCGTATAGATCTCTGGTAGTGCAAAAATAATGTGTCATGCGTTGTGCTTGGAGGAGGTACACACGAATACATACCACGAGTGCGGATCCAGTCTCTGCATATCCAAGAAAAGCCAGCTAACTCCGAATTGTATTAAAGTACGCCTTCATTGAAATATGGATCGTTATCTTCTGTTGAACACATGTTTGATGCACCCGTTAGATGGATGCATTCAATGCAGGTTTAGTATACTTATGTGCACTTAGCCTAAGTTACGCTTCCATGTTGTAAATATGGGTAAATATTGTCTTGTGGGAAGTCATGACATCGCATGATGTCTTATAATTCACGTAAGACCCAAAATGAAAATCATGTTTTGAAAAAACCAGGTGAGCTAAAAGTCTTGGTGAGCTAAAGAGAGACGATCGATAACCGATATGTCAGTCTTCCTAGGAATTCGTTCATCTGCTACTATTAATGTGTTTCCATCACATGGTTGGCTTGTTTTACCGCTCGGTGGTCATTTTCAATAAGCCCGGTGGTAATTTCTCAAAATAATATGCTATGCATCAACGTGAAAATATGCAGGCCCATCCAGCCAGCCTCTCCCCCCACCCCACCCCCCACCCCACCATCCAACCATTGCTACGGTCATGCAGTGTCTATTGGACGCTTATTATGTTTCTTCGCATATTCAACATGCCTATGCATGTTAGGTAAAACCAGAAGTGTTTCTGATAAAACCTTCAAACAGCTGGTCTCGAAAATGATGAATATATGGCTTTAAAAACTCACACTCTTGTACATTCAATTATCTTGTAATTTACAGGCTAATTTTGTTCACACACATTTCTATCGAGCCAAACCTTCCATTGAAGCAGTATTGTTCTCAAACATGTCTGGAAACATAAAACCGAGAAAAATCTGCCGCCTTGGTTTTTCGTAGCTGTTGCTGTTTGTGCGTGATTCAAACTGCACACCCACCCTCTAGGCCTATACCATGTAGGCTTACATAGCCACAGCAATAATGTCAGAATTAAAGAAAATGTATAATTGAGATCTTATACAATTTTTGTTTTAGACAGATAAGAAAGATCTAGCTGACATACGTGTGTCTGTTTTATGTATGCACATGTATTTAGTTCAGTAACACAAAACTGTCATTCCGTTATGTAGACTATATTACGAGTATGAGCGCGCATTAGACTCTATGGCCAGTTGTTTATTGAAGGGGTAATCAATCTACATATAACTTTCTATTATTTGTATTGGCATAAGACCTGAAAAAGCTATTTGTATCTTTGCCTGATCGGGAAAAGCCAACCAAACTGTACTTATTTCCTGCTAAAGTTGAATGAAGCTGCATGTATTAATCGTTACGGTATGATAGCTTGTTTCAAAATTACGTCATTATTGACGCTGAAGAGCTCAAAATCAAGGGAGTTAAGTCATCACGTAATTTTGTGTATTCTAGCATAAGCTAACTTCGCGGCTTAATTTTAGCTATTTGGCGAATGTTAGACACATACAGCTTGTTTGTTATTAATTACTATACAATAATGCTTTAAATACTTGCAAAATTGTTCATAAAACGATTGCTCCAAATATGACCTTTAAGTATCCTAGAGAAATAAGTGCATCATTGATTTCCTTGTCATTTGGACGTTAGGAGATATGAGATTAGTCACTCAAGTAGGATATGAACCAAGTATCAAATAGTTTCGGTGTAAAGACTTCTATGAAAGCAGTGCTAAGGTCTTAAAAATTGTTCGCTTTGTGTCATCAAACGATATAACCACTACTACAACTACTACCACGACTATGAATACTACTACTACTACTACTACTACTACTACTACTACTACTACTACTACTACTACTACTACTACTACTACTACTAATACTACTACTACTACTACTACTACTACTACTACTACTTCTACTACTACTACTACTACTACTACTACTACTACGAATACGAATACGAATACGAATACTACTACGAATACTACCACTATACGAATACTACTACAACTTTATTTCAAAATATTGAACATCTTACGTGTATCATGGCAGTAAATTGAGATATTGGGAATTCAGGTATAAATGGGTCAAGTGCGATAATTGTTTGTTTCTTTTGTTCCTAATTTCCAGGGCCACATTTTTAATATCGCAGCAACAATTTCCAGTCAAATTCGTTCCAAATTAGTCCACAGCTTACCTGTATAGTTGCTTTGACTCCACATATTCAAACTATAGATGGCGCCCCTTTGACTGGGTGTATATACCGAGGGAGTCACATTATGTTTTATCTGATTGGTTGAAAAGCCAACCATCATAGGGTGTAGAAAAGTACCAAAATTTAGGTACTAAATCCTGAATATCATTAGTGGCATAATAAGAAGCTTAAAATTAGCGGCACAGTTTTTGAGTGGCATATTAGATCGCCAGCATAGCTATCAATGGATGAGGTTAGTTAGCCTTTAAAGCTGTGATTCTGGTAATGTAGGATTTACCTGGTTAAACTCAAGAATGGTATATCAGACAAGCACCCCCACGCGCACACACCCTCACCCCCAGTTTTCTGGGATCATGGACATATTTGGAGATCTAGAATGTGTTCAATACATAAAAACAGAGCAGTGTATACACTTACCGTCACGTTTATACTATAAACTATAAATACATTGCGTTCTGATATATATATATATATATATATATATATATATATATATATATATATATATATATATATATATATATATATATATATATATATATATATATCAGAACGCAATGTATTTATAGTCGTAGTTTGATAGGATTAAAATATCCCGCAAACCATAAGCTTTTAATCGTCAATACTTAAGACTCCCTCGTGTGAATTCCTCATGATGTGACATATTACCTGTATGGAAATAGTTAAAAATAATAACAGTCAGTTTTCCGTACTTTTATATCTGCACCACTCACCTAATTATTCATTGCATGCATGTACCTTTCTGAGTAATGGCGAGAGAAATTTGTTTTATTTATGACGATCCCAAGAACACTTTCGTAAGATAACCTGCTGAGCAAGCCTGACAAAAGTAACCGTGTAATGATACAATCTCTATGGAAATTGCGTCACATAAAACGATGCACAATGTCAATAAATAAATCTAATGCCTCTCTAGAAGTATTCCTAATCATATTTCCCTTGAGACAGTGGATAATACAGAGCAATATCACACATTTAGTGACAGAGGATGGCACTTACTTAATACATATATCATTTATATCTTCCCAGAACATAACGTATGTAGAGACATCTTCTCCCACACACACACGCACGCACGCACGCAGGCACGCACGCACGCACGCACGCACGCACGCACACGCACACGCACGCACACACACGCACACGCACACACATACACACACACGACTACTTTCCAAATCAATATCATCCTAATCCTATAATGAGTGCTAGAAGCAATATACACTTCAACTCTTTACTTCACATTCATCATTTATTTAGCACAGCGTAGTAAGAGGTTTTCTTCCCAAAAGCAACCAAAGTAAATACTCATTCTGTTAAAATTGCTGCGTGGTGTGACATCAATTAGCTAGCAACGCGTCAGTAGATGTCACCTTCATGGTGACATTATTACTTGTGTCCAGAGTCTTTCATAAAGCGATTGAAATGCCTAGTTCTCTTGCCAGTTGTTGTGCATCCACACTCCCCCGCCCCCCCCCCCACCCGACAACAATTTACCTTTCCAGAGTATCCATCGATCAGCTGACGCCATATAACTTCATACTCAGCTAGACGGCGTGTATGATGACGTCATAATCATTACGTCATAAATGATTATATTGATACTGTCTTTACCTCTTAATAGTCCGACACGTTGTACGAATTGTATGTCTCTACTACCTAATAAACATGATGTTGACCATTTTGAAACTAATCTGACCGGACGCCATAGGCAGCAAAATGACGTATTTTACTTCAAACCTGCCTATCTGTCTGCTTGCGTGTTTGCTTGCCTGCATGCATACATTCCTGCCTGCCTGCCTGCCCGGCCGCCCACCTGTCCGCCCACATTCGTATCTGCCTGCCTGCCTGCCTGCCTGCCTGCCTGCCTGCCTGCCTGCCTGCCTGCCTGCCTGCCTGCCTGCCTGCCTGCCTGCCTGCCTTCCTACGAGCCTGGCTGCCCTCCCGCCCGCCCGCCCGCCCGCCCGCCCGCCCGCCTGCCTGCCTGCCTGTATGCATGGTTGCCTGCCCTCCTGCCCTCCTGCTCGGCCATCCAGCCATCCGTCCATCCATCCGTCCGTCCGTTCGACCATCCATCCATCCATCCATCTATCTGTCCGTCCGTCTGTCTTGCTATCCACCCGTCCTTAAACCCGTCCGTCAGCCCACCCAAAATCCTGTCCGCCCGATATTCCCGCCCACCAACCCGCCCGCCCGCCCACCCACCCACCCATCAGTAAGTTCGCCTGTCGGCCCACGCATCCACCCGTCCATCCACCTCTCCATCTGTCTGGACTTTCTGATCCTGATTTGGATCATACATGGGGTCTATGGATTTATTGGAAATTATTACACCGATTTGGCTCAAATATTTACCAAAAGTGGATGTTTTCATAAAGTGTGTTTTCCAAACACGTGTCGTTATCCGGGTATAGTTCTGGAACCGGATTCGTATCCACATCTGAATTTTAAAAACAGTATATATCTAATTAGGTAGATGGTATGTCATTAGTGACGGATCAGCTTCTTCCCTCATTAGGTAGGATAGGTCAATCAATGAAGCATATAAAGTGCTATTAGAAACTTGAGACATCGCCCACTGGTTACTAGTGTGTTTCCAACAGTCGCTTTTAAACCTATTTTATGGAGGAACTTTACCTGTTGCTTCCTGCCACATAGATCCAACAGAAGGTGTTTACTTGTGTCATGTTTACGGGTTTCATTATGTATACATACATATGCAGTACAGATGACTATGTCAGAAAACGTGTCCACATATTGCTAGTATCCCTTATCTCACACATACATGCAATACCGGAGGTAGGGATAACGTATATGGAGAATACGCTAAGGATAATGATACCACGTTATTTATCCTAGTGTTTTCAGAATCCATCATAGCCAGAATGAATTCTGAGGTATGAAGACCCTCGTTGTTATTATTATGACTCTGCATATCATTGTATTTTCTGAATTCCTGAAACAAAAGTTAAAACGATTTTTCAGCAAACTTCACGATTTTTTCAATTTTCAGCAAAATTCACCTTTATAAGCTTTCAGAAAAATATTGCTTCCTTCAAAGGATAAAAATGTGTATGAACTTTGAGTTACATATATTATAAAAACTCTGATTTATGGACCCCGAGTTAAAATCGCATAATCCCTAATATTGTTGAATATAAATCCATGGTAGAAAAACGAAGTGTTCTACGCGATTCAGAATGTATAGTCTGGATATTTATACTTTTGATATAATATCCTAACAGAAAATAAAGTCAAGCTGAGGTGAGATGTAAATGCACACAGCACCCCACCACCCCCCCCCCCCCTTCCAGCCAAATGACTATATGATCAGTTAGCTACATGTTAACAGGAAAGATAGTTCCATTCATTATGCTGATGTTTGTATTTTCGCATTGACATTGATAATCAACACAGAAACCAGACACATCCATTGATTTCATAGTGCTAATTATGGCTAGCTAATACGATTCGGCAAACAAGCAATCGTTATCACACTGCTTCTATTTGCACCTTACTTTGATATCAAGCTTTTTTATCAGTGGCATCTGCGAACTTTATGTGACTATTATATTCCAGCCATTATGGTTCAACAATTAAGGTTTGTTACATATCAAACATATTGAAATCAGAAGTTGAAAGCCAGCGGATAAGCACCAGATTTTAGCGGAATTGTTCACATTATGATAAAAGCACCAACATTGGCACATTTTAGCTTATTGTATGCAGAGTCAAATAAAGGCAAGACCCATTTAAAATCTTGTATGAGATAGGAGAAATTAATTTTTTTAACATAAGTATGCCATTGCTGGAAATGAACGACAATTAATAAGAACGTGACGAATTACACGTTTCCAAGTTTTATTCATAGTCAAAATATATAACCTAGTTCATATCATACTTGGGTGGAAGGTAGCGTCCGCGGTTGCGATGACGTGTATCAATGTGGGGTCAAAAGATCAAAGGTCAAGGTCATTGCAACCCAGTTAAACTAGAGGCCCAAAGGCTATGGCACTCATCTGGATAACATAAATTAGATTTACTGAATACGTAAGGGAATTGTATTCATCTGAATGACGTATAATAATACAAAACGAGCTTGCTTACTATTTTATTGGTTCTAATAGGATTAACGTTTGACCTTGAAGAAGTTGTACAAACACAAACGACGTTGCTATTGCACAAAGGTATACGTGTTATCTTCAATATGAAGACGAACCTAGATTAAACACGATATACGATACATGGAAGATTATACTAATTTACAAGTTAAATATATCACAGATATATTCCTCATTTACCAAATATTATTTTGAACTTGCTCAAACATGTTTAAAATGATTTTACTAAACAGGCGTAAACATGTATTAGGTAATGAGAATTCTCTCAAAGAACCTATGTTAAATTATTTATTTCATCACCATTTTGATGCCCTAGGTTACGCGTTTTTGATCGTCAATGATTGAGGATATTGTAACAGCTACTGTATAGCACTCTACAAACAATGGCAACGCGGTGTGGGAAACTTTCTTCCTCGCCACCCACTAGCGGTTCTAGCACTGATGCTACATCTCAAGTGCCCACAACTGACTGGAACTGTTGTACTTTGTGCCAGGAACCAACTGATGAATCGCTCATTTGTCCAGCACATTCTACAAGACAAACCATCTATGTGTCATGCTATGACACGTTCGCTAAAATGGTCCATAGCATTTAATGAACTTGGATGCGTACCAATGAACATCAATATTTCGTGACTTGTTAATGGTAGTGGAATTAAGCAGACTTTAACATCATAAGTCTTGAAATAAATCGTGCTTCAACAAATCCAGCTCGTTGAAAATACAGAGCGCTCAGAAACAATAATTAGAAGATATTCTAACCGATATTAGTCCAGTTATGACGCGATCTATTCGAGGGTTGATGGAACGTAAGACTGTTTGTGTAATATTGTGCGTTTTTTGTGACGACCCTGGAGTAGATCTCCATAACGCATCTACTACAAACGTAGACAGACAAGTGCAGTAGTATACCACATAACTTCAAGATATAAAACTGTAAATGGGTGACATACACGCATCGATGCTACTTATCAGACAAATTGCTTAGTTGGACTTTATAACCGATTCAGACAGAATCACAGATGTTCTGAAGAAGGCGAGAGTAAAGAGTCATTGAAAGGTACCGAGATTGCCAAACTTATGTCATATATAAAAGAGACAAGAATGATAGATGCCGATGTGCATTTATTCAAACCCTCCCATTTAGTGAAACTATATACATCGAGACTATGCGAATTAAATGCAAATTTTCCAGAGAGGATAAATTCTACTCGACGGAAAGAACGATTCTTGTTGCGACTACCTCATCTCAAACGCACCACCAATATCAGAAGATAGGCTTCGATGAATATATCGGTCCATCGCTACAGCTTGCTTTGACGGCGAAGCTATACTATTAGCAAAGACAGCGCGAATTGTGCATGGAGAGATGCTTGCCAAAAAGCAGCACTGTGATGGATCCTTCAACTCAGAATGTCAGCAGCATTATGTATCTTCTTCTCTTTTAGCAACATCACTGAGCAAACGTGTCATGAGTGCAGCACTTTCAATTTCACAACTATTAATTTTTAATTGTGTAAAGCATGTGAGAAGCGGATCCACAAACCGTACCATAATACATTGATTGGACAATTAATGACCATACTAGCCACAACTTTCTAGTAGACTCTACTGGTTGGGATTTAACATTTCAAAATTGAAGACACGTTTGTTCAACACACTCCCAGCTCCAGAACTGCCACAGACTCATTCTCTGGAACTGCAATCTCATTGACCTGTCATGAATACCATGGAATTGATCATTGTATAGTGATGATCAATCCAAATATTTCTAAAACAAAGAAAAATCTCTGCACATCCGGTATCATATACATTTTTTCCCCTCTTACACTTCCGCATGTACCTGAACCACATGGGGCCATTTAAAACTTCATCTGATCTTACCATTTCTGCAACAGGTTAAGCCAACATAACTAGTTCAGGAAAGGCTGATGCAATGCTAACAGCATCTAATATAACTAGAACACCTTATGTAAAGTGGCAGTGGGGGCTCTCTATCTTCTTCGGGTTGATGCATATATAACATACAGACACTGTTTATGATGAGAATGAACGGCATGATTTTGAAACATGGAGAAGCGAACAATCATCAGCACATCTACAGTTCAATTTCTGGTCTAGTATTTTGAATTCGGAACTTATGGTTATGTAATATCTACGATCACTTCGCGAGGGCCAATTTTCCTTGTATGTGCAGACAGTTGGCCAATTTATTCCATAATTCTTTTCAATGGATTAATGCAACTGCACTCGATAGGTTCCTGTGCACATTCGCGATATGTTAGCCGTAGCATTGACACATTCTGCTATTTATCAACAGTTCCAGCAGGGCGATTTTATGGTATGGAAATTTCAACATTTCTTTTCATTAATATTTCTGGATCGCAATCACGAGCAGGAGAATGAAATGATTACGGGTGATGGTGGTTGTGTGGATTTAAATGAGGATCATGCAGCTCTACGGGAGCATGCGTGGTGATAGAGTTTGAGACTATTTTATGTACACTAAAAAACCATGATGAACAGATTTCCGGTGTTCAAAATTCTTTTGCTACGGATGGCAATGCACCTGTGGCCACAATCAAGGAAATGGGAAATCTATTCTTGGAGGATATTATGGATCTACTCATTTTGGATTACAAGAACAGCATGCCAAAATGTGTAGTGGAATTCGTCAAAAATTGAAGACTATGTCAAAAGCATCTTCATCACCTATGTTGTATCACAAGCACAATCTGTAATGCGCCTTGACGTTGTACGGGGCACACATCTTACCACAAGCCTGAAGCAAAACACACATGCATCGTATGGGCATGGCATGCGTAAGCGAGATGTTGGTCAATTCACACTTCCTGAGAATTGATGAAAACAAGCCTGAACTGTGTGTGATACTAGCGACTCACATTAATCATTGCTCAGAGAAGGCAAGCAACTAATAAGCACCTTGAATGAAGATGTGTTCAGCGCTACTGCAATTGGCAAAGACTGGCTTGCACCATCGAGTCAGTAAGAAGCCGATACACGAGCTTTGTTTCACGCAGCTCATGCAGCTTAGAATGGATACAACCGAGTACTGATAAGAACTGTCGAGACAGATATTGTTGTTCTTTGTGTAGCCAACATCACACGATTTGGTCTGAAAGAATTGTGGATTGCCTATTGGATGGGTTAAGGACTTACGGTACATACCCATACACATAATTGCCAGTAGTTTCGGCACAGTTCCGCTTTACCATACTTCCATGCCATTAATGGTTGCGACACGGTATACGCTTTCTGTGGATGAGGCAGGTAATCAGCTTATGCCACCTGGAAGGCATTCTAACCATTACATCTATGTCCTATAGCCTATCAGAAAATCTACGCACAGTCTCAGATAAGGACATTGAGTAAACTGAGTGATTTCTTGTACTTATGTATAGTAGTACATATCCATCGAGCCGTGTGAATGAAGCGTCAAACACTTTTCTCACAAGGTTCCAGGACAATTGAAAAGATCCCTCCTAGCCAGGCTGCACTTGTGGACATATCAAGTGAGCCACCTTCAGGCAGACAACATCGAGGGACAAGCCATGATTCCTAAACCAGTCCTGCCAAGCTCGCTGATTGGGGTGGAGTTGGAA
The DNA here is from genome assembly GCA_034401795.1 of Chaetoderma sp. LZ-2023a. Classification (NCBI taxonomy): domain Eukaryota; kingdom Metazoa; phylum Mollusca; class Caudofoveata; order Chaetodermatida; family Chaetodermatidae; genus Chaetoderma; species Chaetoderma sp. LZ-2023a. The sequence continues at coordinate 57,386,747 of CM067365.1, forward strand.
TGTTGACAGATGGACACCCTACCTGAGCCTTCAAGCTCGTGTCATGAACTAATTTACTGTGCATGTCGTAAAGCATGCGGCGGTTTGTGTAAGCTTTAAAAGGCAAGCCTTCGGTGTACAGCTCTGTGTTATTATACAGGAAACTGCCATCATCAGGAGTAAAATAGTGTCAGATATGTGATTAGATGTGTCATTCAAAAGTAAACATACAGACAGTTGACTAATGTTCAAATATGTTGAAACATGTTATACTAGCACATACAAAATACTACAATGCCGCCCTCTGGTCGAAGTAGCCTACACACTAAACTTAATATGTAAATATTGCGTTTCTCATAATTGATAATGAGCACCTGCTTGTGTCAAATCTATCTTTAGTAAGTTTCACATTGTGATGACCAATACAGTGTCCGGCATAGACAGGTTTGACTGCTATATGTATACTAGAATGCTTAGGTATGTTAACATTACAATAGGCATAACCAGGGATAAGTCTTTAATGCGCAACAGTTGTCAAGACATTTTACATCTTTTCAATTTGAATGAACATGTGTACACCAAAAGTAAGGTGAAAACTTACAATTGAATTGATCCAGAGTTTTCAAAAGTATTGTTTTGTTATGCAAATTGATAGTTCTAGCGACAACTAATGAAGCCGTTTTGAGCGTCTTTATCATTAAAGCACTGGGCATTCTAACGTGGTGGGACAATAGGTATTTCCTATTATTTGATATCATTAGATAGCAAACATTTTAATTCTCATTTGGTACATCCTACATCTTCATGTACTGCATTCCTCGGCATACGATCATAGTCCTTATCTTGAAGTTACCCCTTTCAACACTGAACTAATAAAATATAAATTTCAAGACAATGTTATAAGTAATGCTGCTGAGTATTTCAGAACTAATTTGACTGGAATATATTCTTGACTTAGGTAAGAACATTTCCCCGTCAAATTAGTATTTTTCGCAGAATATTTCATAATTTGACAATATTTATTTTGCATTCGACCTTTCGGATTAAAAGCGTTGATGCAATGGGTGCATATTTTGTAAGATTTCTCTAATGCAACACAACTGTTGATCACGTGAAACATGCATTTAAATTTTAATGAGACATTATAAGAACAGTGTTCTATGTACAGCGCCGTCTACGCGAATTGCATCTGTGAAAATTATGCCAAAACAGTGCTATTTTTTAAATTTTCTAATGTTATCTTTAATGGGAAAGATCCAGAGTGTGTGTTGCTTTAATATGAGTCTACACCTATGAAAGTACCTGTATGCCAACTGTCATGCTTTTATCACGATTTGAAAAATCCTCGACCTTATCCGGTGGACTAATATGCAAATCCGAGCGGGCTCTTGGAGCAACACTGGCTCCTCTAAGCTTACAATATGTACGTCCAATGAACACTTTGAACCATAAAGGTCAAAAGACCAAAATCCTTGACGATTTTATAGACATTCTGTTGAGTATTTTGAAACTAATTTGCCTGGGAGCTGTTGCTGCCTATGGGTTCAACAGGTTCTGTAAAATTAGTTTTGAAATGCTCAACAGCTTACCTATATGATCGGTTTAAAATTGCGATTCTGGGAATTCCGGGAACAAAAGCGTTAAATTAAAACTTCGTGTTCAGATTAACACTGTTACATTCGAACTATATGCATTCTCCGTAGAATCGGGATTATAAATATACCATGTTGTGGCTGATCATATCAGATTCCAGTTAACGTGCGCACACACACTTACATAAGTTCACAGATACATATTTACATCGGACCAAGTACTTCGAATCGTTTAATCCCTCAATTCGTTTTCGAATTAACTGATCCCACAAATGTATCGGCGTTATGCCGGAGTACCTTTTTTATCCGAACACCATCCTTTAGTAAGGACCTACACGACTATCCGCATTTTGTCCTGCATATGTGCTTATCCATACTGCTTTGAAGATCAAAAGTGTTCCCGCAAAGCTTAACACGTATTCATTGTGATATAAGAATACGAGTGTATCGATAGATTTGCAGGACAATGCATGCATATGGGTGCATAACAATGCATCAGTTCAATATATAAAGCTTCGCTTGATTACTTTTGAAAATCTACATATATTAATATATTACTCAGATTGTACAAATGGATAATATATAATCAGGACAATGCGACATACAGCTAAATGATGCCATTATTGGAATTGTCACGTCTCTTTTTGTGTAGATAATGATGCCTATTGGTAGTCGTTTGTTATTGGTATGTACGCATGGTGCCGATAATAAATCATGGTTCATATATGGACCAGTAGAAACATGGGCAGTGAAATACTCTCTAGATCTGAAAATTAGCCCATTAGATACATTACAATTTCATGCTTCTGTAGGTGGGGCTTAGAATACACCTTCCGTATCATCTGCGTGTCGTAAGAGGCGACTAAAGGAGGTAAGGGTGAGGTAACCCTGACAGAAACCTCGAGTGCTGAAGACGGAGGTTCCAGGCCGCACGGCGCACTCTAATAAACCATGGATCCACGCACTTAACGCTTATGATCATGTCGATAGTCACTTACAGGACTGGCGGTATGATCAGCGAACTAAGAGAAGAAGAAGAAGAATGCTTCTGGAGAAATAAATAATTGCTATGGCAACTTAAAGGGATGCTAATCTCATCTCAGATGTTGTATTTAACCGATAGATTGTGGTTTTTTGATTAGATATCATTCATATCCTGTCACATTCCCTTATCTGTATGACAAGTATCTGCTTTGTAATATCGCGTAAATTTTGAACAGTGTTCGACCCCATTTTTTCTCCTCAAGCGATAGAATGTGATGTCATACAAGTGTCAATGCATTACATTCTGTATTATGTAACACTTATCCCGTTGACTATTTTGAAACTAATTTGACTGGAAGTTGTTGCTTTTACACGAAATTGCCAAACTATAGCTGGCGCCTTTATGACTGAGCGTATATACCGAGGCGGGCACGGTAGGTTCTTTTATTAGTTGGCAGCCAGCATAGGGTGTAGAATTGTACCAACCTTTAGCCACTAATGCCTGCATATCTTTCTTAAGCGGCGTGATAAAAAAGCTTAAAATTACATACATAGCTTATGAGTGGCATATAAGATCAGCTGAATAGCTATCGAGAGATGACGTTAGTTATCCTTTAACTTATTTGTCGTGCTACTCATACCAACAAGTTACTTGTGGAAATGGTTATGCACGTTGCTAATATGCAGAGATGAGAATGGGTAAACATTAGCTTAAGAATGTGCTGATGTTGTGTAATAATATCATTCTATTCAGAGGCATCTGATTTGTTGACGTCTCGCATGCGAAACATGCACAAGGACGTCTGGAAACTCCCATCTAAATCAAATGTCGGCAGTTTAACATGATACATACGAATGTATGTATCTTTCTTTCACACCACAAGATCGAGATTACATGCTAAATGGAGAGGTGACACGCCACAGCAATGGAGGGGAACTGGTGGCATCCCTTAGTTCAAATACCCTATTTGCCACAAGTACGGCTTTTAACCACCCATGCCGCCACTGCACAACATTGCTCGCAAAGCCCCAAAAGGTTATAATGCTACAACCAAATATATTTCACGCTATGCAAGACAGAAGCAACCTCTCCACTTCAGAATGCTCGTTTCTGTGCAGGCAGAGACCTCAATTCTAACCATACGCCAGTCATTACACGCCGTCATATGAACGATCTCTACGCAATGCATACACGCCATACCAGGCAAGAGGGTAGAGTTAACCACAACCTGTCCAAGCTCATCAGCGACACTGACACTTAAATGTCATAAAAACGCCCTTAGGAAGCAGATAGCTAACATCGACGTCAACTCCGATCCAAACGAAGCCCTAACCCAAATATTAAAATCTATGGACTCATCAGCTACCAGCACCATAGGTGTTCTTAAAGTTCTCAACTATTCATAAATGATACATATCCTAGGTAAATTTGGGACTATTTGTTACGTTATGGACACTTTAACAACTTGGACTGTAGCCGCCATTTTAGATGCTGGTTATTCCTTTTCCGCTTCCAAGCTGAGCGCATAGTAAGCATGGCATAGTACAATACTAGTTCTATATTTCCTATGGTGCAAATAAAAACAAATATATCAAGTTTCCTGAATGCTGTTGCTGCCTATAGCAGCAACAGATGTCCGTCTAATTGTTGTCAAAATAATCAGCTGCTAATACAATTGTCACTAGACAGTGTTGATAACAATTTGACTGAAAATCATTGATGAAACAACTTTCAATCAAATTGTTCTAACAAAATTAGCATGGCAGTCAATGTTGCAAGACCCGCTGAAGATATTTCGAGTAACTTTATTGATATTCATTTCTTACTCAGGCAGCAACAGCATTGTCAAATGTTTCCGAGATTAAAATTCAGCCGGCTTTCTTTTTTGTTATCTAACAAACGCATACACAATAAGTTGGCCTATATGGTACACAGAATGCGACCCAGTCTCAGATATGCTCGAATATTATGTTCATTTCATTGCCAATCAGGAGGTAAGCATATTATTCTATTCGAGGCAGGCATTGTAGCGGCGGTCGTTCCCGTGCTGGTGGACTGCTTGATCATTGTGGCCATATTTCACTCTGAAATACCCATATGATATAGGCATAACTAACTGTGTACGCACTTGCTCGCAAACAAAACAGGAAGTCCGCTGATTATTCTGAATTTTGTTTGCAAAGGTGTTGCTGCCATAGTCAGAAATGAGTATCAATAAAGTTGCCCGAGATGTCTTCATCATGTCTTGGAATATTGACTACACTGCTGATTATTTTGAGAACAATGTGATTGAAAGTTGTTGCGTCTACGATTTCCAGCCAAATTGTTATCAAATCGTTATCTTGTGACAATTGTATTAACAGCCGATTATACTGACAACAATTTGACGGAAAGTTGTTGCTGCTATAGGCAGCGACAATTTTCAGTAAGCTTGTTAAAATATATATTTGTTGTCACTTGCACCATAGAAAATATACACAACTGGTATTGAACTATGTAATGCACATCTATTCGCTCAGCTTGAAGTCAGCAGAAGAGTGACTAGCATTAACGTTATGAGAATGGTTTTATACGAACAATTACGCGCCGGCGAAGACAATAGAGTCTGAAATAATGGCGCTAGCATATATCTATCTAAAATGGCGGCTACATGTCTAGTTAGTTAAAAGTGTCCATAAAGTAAGAAATAGTCATATATTTTGCTAGGATATGTATCTTTCAAGAATAGATCCAAACAAAGCCCTAACCAAAATACTAATATCTATGGAATCATCAGCTACTAGCACCATAGGTGTTCTAAAAAACAACTGGACTAGGTATACTAACGAACGTCTGGTGGTAAAACTGTCAGCAGAGCAGAAAGCGTTACGGCTGCGCAGCTATCAAAGTGGCCAAAGTGAGGATCGCGCCACACTACACCAGGAGCGCAATAACATCCTGCGCCACATTAGTAAACACTTAAAATGTCTTGCTATTCAACAAGCAGACTCCCTAGCAGATGAAGTCAGTGCCAAAGACTGTCAAAAAATGTTTCTGACAGCCCGATCCCTGAGAGTTGCGGACTACACACCACCACTCACTGTACACAACTCTGCAGGACACGTTATCGTGCCTGACAAGGACAAAGCCGAGGTAATTCGAGAATGGTTCAAGGAGCAGTTCTCTGACCACGACGATGAGACCTGCACTCGTTCGCAGGAGAACACAGGCCATTAGTAACAGGCATGAGCAATGAGCTATTCAAATATGCAAGTGACATTATCTCAAAACCGATCACACACCTAATTAATTCAGCTTTTATGCACCACCTTTCCATATACGCTGTAGGCCAAGGCACCCTTATCGCACTACCCATGCCCAAGAAGCCACGTGGTCCCCAGCCAATCTGAGGCACATTGTGCTCCCCAAAATCATACAGCAAATCATATCCAATGTCACTCTGTGCCGCATCCGATACAGAATCGATAACTCCACCGATCATGTCAATTGTATGAGCTCAACGCATGCCAAAAGACTGGGGTTTCTACAAAATGGGCATTGACATGTGACAATTAAACGCTCAAAGATCATAGATGTACTACGCCATGAAGATTAGCTACGACAAGTGCGACTACTGTTTGCAGACACCAAGCTGAGAGTACGAGTCAAGTCAGTGAAGTCTATAGAGTTTGAGACATCAATCGACTCCCCACAGGGAGATGGTTTATCCCCGGTGCTTGCCACCTGGTACCTTGCTGCTGCATTGTAATCCGTGAGTTATATAACCCCAATACCGTCACCTCAACCCCCACCCGATGTGGACTTCATAGATGAGGAAAAGAAACCCACTGACCAACTTCTACCAATAGCTGCAAGCAAGTTAAAAATTGAGTATCTCCTTAGGAATGGATCCAAAACATAGTTCATCCACAAATATCTTCCTACAAAGCATGAAACTAAAGAAAATTGCTATCCACTTCTTGGTGGCGAGCCATGGAGGAAGAGTAAAATCCTGGGCTCACTGTTTTGCAGTACTACTGGCATTGCTGCACGCTTCGCTATGGGGAACATAGCGTTCCAAGCTATGTATTCTTAGACCAAAGATGCCCCTGACAGAAAGGCTACATTTATACAATGCAACCTGCATATCCTTGATACTTTATACCTATAACAGCTGGACAGCTCCAAGGCCGGCTCTGGACAAACTCGATGCCTGCCACCGCAAACACCAACGCACCATCCCTGGCCACCGATGGCCGGGCAGCATACTGTCCAATGGCACACTATACAAGATGTGTAATATGTCTCTGCTGTCTGTAAATGTTGGCCAGGAAAGATGGACCATGTTTGGCCATGTGCTAAGGATGACAGAAAAGATTCCAAACAGATAGCCTTGGAATTCGCCCTACTCGGAGCCAGGAAATAAAATGTCAGGAGAGGACGCCATTGCATACATCTGCTGAGCGTGCTACGAGGTGACTTCAAGAAAGCAGGACTTGGTACAATCAAGTCAAGAATGGACCTGAGGAAGCTAAGGCTTTGGGCTGAGGTCAAGACACGGCAGGCAAAAGCGAAGAAGGACTGATTGCAGCGGTAGGATGTTTCTACTGCTACAGCCACAGAATACAGTAATCATCATCATCATTTGAATGTTCTTCAATTTCAAGACATTGTCTGACCAAGAGCATACTATTTAGTCTGTTTGCAGAGCTGACAAAATGTGTTCATTTTTGCGTCCCTTGCTGCTGTAACAGTCATTCTCGTTATGATAACCTTTTAGCGTAGTAGTTAACTTAAAGTCCATGCTGCCGACACAATGACACCAAACTGACAGTGGTTGAAGTGATCTATCTTCTTTCTGTTTCCGATAACCTCAAGCGTTCCCGGAAACAAATGACTTATTCACCACACCCGAAACAAGTGTATGTTTGTGCTGTACGGGTGGAATTATGTATGGAATGAAAAGTGAAGAATCCATGCCTCCTGCACCCTTGTCAGTGCCTACTGGTCTGGCGCTGCCATCAATGTATACAAATTCACAGATTTAAGGTCGGGGCGCCCTTCTCAACCCCATCATGCTCGGAAGCGATTACCAAATCCGTTTTGGTGTAAATAATTACCGGGAAAATACTCCTTCATTTTGCTTATCAAAATATGTTCGTCAATAACGAATAGCGAGATTGAGTCGCAAATCAAGATCTACGCTGGTGTAGGCAGCTGCCACTAGTCTATCTCCTCGCGTTTTATGACGATTCATTCTTCAATAACAGACGAGGAAGCATTTACATTTTTAAGCGTGACGTGTGTGAGGGTATACGTTTAACCGCTCGTGTGTCAACGTAACTCTTTAATGGTCAAACTGACCAAAAATAACTTTGCAGGTGGTCTTCAGAGATAGCTATTTGAAAGGCCTAGAGAAGAGTATTTTTAACATGTGCCACTATAATGACTGGCTCGGTAACCGAAAAATGACACTTCTCCCGGCCTGCAGATAGGACACTGGCTAAGTAGAAGAAATGTTCAATATATATTGATGACTAGAGTTATAGCGAGATCCTGTTAGCAAAACAGAGGAGTAGCGAGTTTATGATTTAATAAGGGTCAGGGTCCGCACTTCCAAAACTAAAGAGGGCAGTGCATCGAAAATCGGGCTTGTAATTATGTTGGTACTTATCCCTAGCACATGGTAAATCCGTCAAAAACATACTATTCCTACACGTGACGGACTATTCACGCTCCATGACGGAATATTTCTGCCAATGATGATTGTGACGTGAGCCTCCTTATGATGTAATTTACTATGACGTCACATACTTGATCACCAGATCGGATTCATCAATGGAGGAATCCAATTTGGCACTCAAGAATATGATGTCATAATATATTACGGCATGTGTAGGCCGATGCCACAATCAAATTGTGTAATGCATGTCATACATATTAAGCCCGTCATGATCTTTTAAACGTACGCCATGTTTTCGAATGTAATGTCTTTACTACTTAATAACCATTATGTTGAATATTCTGAAACCAAGTTGACTGCGCGCCGTTGATGCAACAGCACCCAGCCAAATTAGTTTGAAAATATTCAACAGATTACCCATGCAGTTACCTTGATAGTGTGAGTCTGACAATTCATGGTTCGATCGATCACAACATGGGCAAAACGTGGGCGGCGCATGGCTAAAAATGGTCGTAGAATAGGTAACGACCGATTTATCAACTGCCAGGCAACTATGCGAGAGAGATACGCAATATTTTGATCCAAATTCGACAGGGACGTGTTGCTGACATAGGCTCGCGATAGAATTAGTTTCAACATATTCAAGATATTAAAGAAGGCGATGCCTCTGGTGTGTAAGATTTACTGTTAACGTACACCGTCTGGCCGAGCTGTCAATAAGACATACGTCTTTACAAGAGGGTGTGCGCTTATGCCTGTCTAGCCAATGACATCCAATTACACACGATGAATACGAATGATCACCGTCACAACTAAAATGGATCTTTCCAATTTACATGTCCATCATATGACGCCATAATCAACTACGTGACATGCAGGATGATGTTAAAATTAATGACGCCATGAATGACGTAGATATGTGCACCACGAACGCATACTCGAAGACGGACTAAGCATTGCTGTATGAATTGCTTGACTCTAATATTTAATAAACATTATGTTGAATATTTTAAAACTAATTTGGCTGGGTGTTGTTATTTCCAAAGGCGGCAACAGCGCCTAGTCAGATTAGTTTCAAAATAGTCAGCAGCTTTCCTGTATAGTTTCCCGAAAATGTATAGTCCGGTGATCAATCGGTTCTAATAAGGGCGAAGCATAGGTGGAGCTTAATTAGGGATGGGCTGGATATAGCTAAAACTGGAAAGATTAATTATAATTACCAATATCTTTTAGTACATCGATCACCTATTGTGCCATGCATCGGGGTTAACACGTAATTGCAAGCAGCATGAGGTAGGTGGATTCCTTGGAACAAAGGACAGCGGTGTGTATCGTACCATATTACACGTCGGCAAACACGACAGAGGCTTGACACGACTTTGTATTAAACGACTGTAGACTTTGGTCAAAACTTGAATCCGCATCCAAACATTAATATTTTTCTATAACACTTGACACCTGGCTTAAATGTGCATGTGTACTTTTGAATGAGGCATTCGCCTGAAAGTGTTATTGTAATTCAATTAATGATCATATCGAGGTGATCTCCCCCTTCAATGTCCAAGACCAAATAATCGCCATCATGTTGTCGATAATGGCGGGATTGGGATTTCTTTCCGTGCTGGGCTGCAATATAAGGGGCCCATATAATGGCTCATATTTCCAACAAATAATTATATTACCCTTCTTACCACGACATGCTTATTTTAAGGCGTTCTAGGAGCCATATGTAACCTTAACCCCACACATTTGAGTCTATGCAAAGTTAGGCGGTTATTGTAATACGTCGCTGAATATTGAGAAACGTGCATGTGTGATTTGTGCATTATATTCAGGCATACAGGGTTCCCTTAACCATCTGCTCATTGTTACTCTAAGGAGGTTATCCATGTAACAGTTATGGTGTCCCAGAACGGAATCTAAAGTGTTCTTGAGTCAATTCCCTTCGTAGTCTAAGAGAAATGACTGGCTCGACTACAGAACTTTCATTCCAGTGGTACATTTTTGAAAACAACATGCTGTTCATCAAATGAACAATTCCCGTGAAAAAACTGAAATATTCCTGTCCATATTTGAGAATTGCAAGGTTTGACGTCATGTTATGTGCAAGCCACTCGCACGCAATGAATAATGACATGATCGTCTGGAAATGCTTAATATTAAAACCGTCACGCACGTACACACTCACTCACACACGCACGCACGTACGCACGCACATTCATACACACACGCATGTACGCATGCACGCACGCACCCACGTGGCACGCACGGGCAGCTCACGAGGGTACACCCTGGCCTGTTTGTATTGCTCCACACCGTTGTGTAGCTTGCGGGGTCGTGTCGGGCCGTTCCGGTGTCTGGTGTTGACTCGCCGTGCCGCAAGTGCACAACGAATGGTGACGCTGGTTAGCTTCCGGTCTCGGGTGACGGATCCTGTACGATACTGCCCTACGGGTAACAAAGACCGGCTCTTATGGCCGTTGGAACTCAATCATTCCGGTTGGGCCGTGCAACCATCATCGCGAAAATTAAACGCTACAGTCTCATCCCAACAGTTTGTGTCACCAGTATGCCTGTCCATAGAAAGTTTGTGATCTATGGACTTACAAGATTTGTTTTGGTGACCTAATTAACATAAGTCTATACATTAATTTTACCTAAACAAAAAATCATGTATGTTAGATAAATATAATGAGCATACGAAAATACAAGACATAGAGACAGCCTGATGAACTTCTAAACGTGGAGCTCCCGGAGATACCACACAGACTCGTAGGTCTGCATAGGTATCCCCGTAAGGGAGGCCCCCGTACACGAGTTAACTAATTACATTAATATACGCTATTACACCTCTAAGCTGAAAGGAAAGACAATTATCTTTTGTAGTGTTGGAAAATCATGTGCCTCACGTGGGCACTACACCTAGTGCTAGCTTGGGTGAGGCGTATTATCCTTGTGCGGGCAGTCGTTATCGAATCCCTGCGAGAGGCAAGTGCCTCGCGTGGGCCTCCGTCACAGGAAAATGTCGCCATCGCTTAAAGCAGGAGAAGAGTATTTACCAAAAAGGGCCCACTCTAATATTCAACCAAAATGTTGTAATGAAAAGACCATGCCTAGTGAAATTATGACTATAAGGTTGCGTGCTGTTTTACTTGAAGACGGGACGAGCGATTCCCGAAAGATTCCCACGTCACCATCTTATGTAATTCTCAGTATGCTGAATTAGTAGTTGCCGCTTTTATTTATGCGGGCCTTCTTCCATGCCTAACCTAATATTTAATTTTTAGAGACAAGAACTATTTTTGGCCGCAAATGGCTGGTGTCTACATAGCTTTTAGATACGGCTGTCATTGATAATGGCTGCCCTAAGATATCAATACTGAAGACAGCGTGCATACATATTACTTTGAAAAAACCTCCGAACTGGGGGAGAATCCGAACATCTCGCTTCGTAACCACATAAAACGTCACAGCACATTGGTTACTTTCCACAAAAGCATTTTTAGGTGACTGATCTATTGTTATGGTGGGGTTATGAGAGACGAATACCTACCGTGAATGTCCTTCTCGTGAGGGCGTGGTAGATCTTAATATCATGCACAGGCATTCTTATGGAATTTGGTGGAGATGCGCATCTCGCCAGTCACCAGGTCCTACGGACCTAACTTTTTAACCTAGCGTTAGGTGTAAACACAAGTTGCCCAGTTATGCACTGTGGTGCAGGAGGATTGTTCAGCAGATTAAAGAAAATAATAATTAAGATATGTTTTAGCAGTGCTTTCCTACATTGGCAAAGGTAACTAATTACTGCGTATCTAAACGAACCGCACCCTGGCCATCACCGCTCGGAAACCCCAATAGTTTCCAAGGGCCGGATCAGCCCATGGTGCGGATAGGGACATCTAAACAATTGAGAAGCCATACAGCTTTTTGGAACATGAAGAGAGACAATAACAATAAATATGAGGCCCTTTAGGTATGTTGGCCAATCTTACACAACCTTGCCGGAGTGTGAGGCTAAATTATCACAATTACCGGAAAAGAGGCATACACTACGTGTCTCCTAACGAAGAGATTGTCTCTAATCATATTAAACCTATCCAATCGAGCTGAATAGAAAAGGTTTTTAGTCAGTAGCATGCCGGGCTATAGCACGGACAGCAACCTCAGTGAACAATTGTTGGTGGTGGGAGAAAGTGCTGCATATATAAATGTTGCTGTATAGTGTTTCCTACATGCACTGCAGTCCTATATTTTTCTGCAAATAAACAAAACATATAAACTGATGGCTACATATATAAACTAACCAGAACAACCAATACAATGTGAAATGATCAGAATAATATATATAGTACAGGGTGAGGAACCTACTACGGTGCGGTTAGCAAAAACACCTTACAGAAAATAAGAATAACTATAAACAGACACAGAAATTATAACTAGCGGTCCTAAGACCGTTACGGTGTCTTTTAGTCATCGGGACCATTTATACAGATACGATATAATTATCAAAGACGTAATTAACGGGATAATTAAAATATCAAGTATAGTTAGTTGAATAATCGGTGGCCATTCTTAAGCCTAGGCTATCGTGTTACTGAAATTGATACGTCACCGTTGGTTTGATGTGAGTTGATGCATTCTCTGGAAGCTGGAAATGTTCCTGCACGCCGGTTTCCGAAAACAGGATTCCCGCAAGCAGTCCATGATGGGAGCTGATCCAACTCAGGTCTGTAAATACAATATAGAATGTCTAACGAGTAGTCAGCAAGAGACACAATAACATTACTGCTATGACGAAAGTTCCCGTACACCGATGGTATGGATGGAAGTTGCCAACAACCCGATCATAAGTGGGGGTTGTTGAATACGGATGAAGATACATAACTAAGCTTAACGGTGCGGGGTATGTCAGCCAGCTCTGAAGACGTACCGGGCAAAGTTTACTTTGCTGCGGTCAAAAAGTGTAGGTAAACTTGCACGACATCAGTGTGGGGACAGCTGAATAACCACTTTTTGCCGTGGCTGACAGATCCCGCGAGTCATCCACCAAAGAACATCGCTGCCTCTACATCTGTAGAATCACATTTTCAGGCCGGGAAAGGCCTCACCACAAGTTTGTGTTCCGAGTTAGTTCTTGAAGTAATTGTGAACACTATTCAAAAGTTCCAAAATTACTCCCGCACAAACAGGAGATACAAAATTGATTTAGTGCGGTGGGTTGGGTTGCTGCCGGCTACGGGATAGAAACCTGCGAGACCGAAGTCATCTGCTTAATGACTGTCTTGTGATTGTAGCTGACGCAGTTCCAACCTATTCGGCCCCTGGTCGAGGATGCTCTCGAGTTCTGGATTTCGTCTCCTTTTATACTACTCATGACATCATAGGCACATGCTCCTACCAATCATCGGTCGAGCAACAGGCAACCAGCGTGTAGCTAATAATAATGCAGTCGAATTTGCTCGAACATTCTAGAAGTTCTGCGCACACGTGTTTATGACGTCACGGCAATACCTTGAAGATAATCAAAAGGGGCTTTCCGTGGATAACTCAGCCATTTCTTAACCAATTTTGAAATGGTTTACAGATTTGGAAAGCCCGTCGAATTGTGGGCTTGATTCATGCAAGAGTCGGCGGGAACAAGGAATTAAAAAGGAGTACATTGTACCTTCTCAGTACACTAAAATCGTCATCCTATCTTGGTCGTAAAATACGCGCTCTGTCAAAAATAGTATTAAGCGTGCGCATGTGCGCCGTGTGCTTTAACGAACTTAGTCGATTTTACAACATGATTTCTCTCATACGCCCATACACGCTTACAGCTCTTCCCAGGAGGGGGGACGTGTTTAGGGAACGAATCCAGGATGGACGGTGCGTACCCAGCTTAGCTGGTATGGCTGGTACCCGACCGGTCGATCCGAACTACACCACCCACTCTTAGTTTGACATCCGCAGCAAACGATCGTGCGTTGCAGATCGACGCACGAACATACGCTAAGTGGGAATTATAGACTTCCCGGGCAGGCACGTGACCGGAGAGGAGTAATGATGCAATAGATGCATATTTAAGAGACAGAGCACATAGTGGTGCCAAAGAGCAGAGGGGAGGCATACTTTTAGTTTTAATTTTTGACATGGAATTATTTTTCCAGGTCTTTCCTTTTTCTTTCTTTTTTTTGTTTTAATAGTTTTGTGCGTGCTTTCAACTTTATTTATCTAATGATTTCTAAACAATAGCTCGCACGGGTGTCCTCTTGGGAGCGGATAATTATTATTTCCGCAGAGAACACCCAAGCCCCAACCTGCCACAAATTAAGTTAAGATATAGAATGATATATATATATATATATATATATATATATATATATATATATATATATATATATATGAAATATATGTACATAGTTTTCATGTAACATACCCTTACGGGGTATTTAAAAAATTACTACCGAATTACTTGCACATCGCGGGTAAATAAAGGGGTACGCAACACGTATCTTTAATTAAAAATATTTGCCACCCGTTAATAGTGGGTCCGCAACGGGCAGCTCTCACTGACCGCTTAGCCGTCCTGACATCTAAGACAGGAAGAAAAATAATAAGAAAAATAAAACATAATAATAACTCAAAAGTTAGTTTATCATGCAGCCTAGGCATAGCTGAGACTGCATGACGGGATTATGACATTATTGCACTGCAGGGTGTTGTATTCTTTACGTCGCACACAACGTTCTTACAACACCGGAGTCCGCAGTGCTCATTTTTGTGTGGGACACAGCTGGGCAACTAAGTTGCGCAGCTGTGTCGGATAACTGTAGTCATCCTAGGGACAGGATTCAATTGATCTAACATATATAATAAAAATAAAAGTATTTCAAAAATAAATTAATAATTAGTAAGTTTCCATGAGTTGCACCACTGATGTTCTGCTGTATCACAAATGATCACACCTCTGCTGCAAAATTTTCCAACTTAGTCTTGGTTCCGTGACTGATGGTGGTTGGTCTTGGTGGATGAATTATTAATGCTGAGATGCGTTCATTATCACTGGCACTTTCGGAAATGTCTGAAGTGATGATTGCGGGAATATGAGCGTCTATAATCTCTCTCGCAGTTACTGTGGGTGCAAGAATGTATGTTCGTACGTCAGCGGTGGTGCTAGTATATGTTGAGGCTGTTGATGCTGCCGTCTTCGTGATGGTCGTGGTGGCTGTGGTGGTGATGGCGGTGAGTCGAATGGTATGTTGAGGCAATGATGCGGGAGCGGATACGGCAGCTGATGACATCTTCCGAGACTTGGCATCCTTCAAGAGGCGATTTGCAGTGAGATTGGGAACGGGATGGACATCCTGCGTGTGAGCAATATGTCTTTTTCCCGTGTATGGTCGTGCAGGCGTAGTCCCCTTCCTGAGAGCTGGATCAGAAAGACTAGGATGCGGATGATGGATGACATGGGATGGCGGGATGCTAATGGATGTAGGCTGCGATGGTCCTGTTCCCGCCTCTATGGTCAGGTCAGGCGGAAATGGTGACTGCCGTAGCTTGGAATCTCCATCTCCGTATGCGTCATGATAACTACCGATTTGGCTGAGTGGCTGTGATTGCTTTGGACACTACGGGTGCGGATGTAGTGGTTGCAGCTTGGTGGCTGGTTACGGATGCGGGTGCTGCCGGACTGGATTCTGCGGAGGATGTATGCTTCTTGCTCCGCTTAAGGACCGGTGTAGATGTGGTGACTGGAAGTGGCATAGTGCTCCCCGAGGTGGCTGTGGGTAGGATTTCACGTCTTGCTGCCGGTATGTTGCCCAAGGAGGACGATGACTAATCGGATGTCTATGGGTAGTATTCTTCGTGCGGGCCATCTTCGCAGTCGGGATAATTTTAACTGGAAACCGAGATTCAAAATGCGTGGCTAAAATGGCACGATCCTCGTTTTCTTCCCCAGGAATTAATGTCACTTCTAACACACCGTGATGATGACGGAGCGCATGGGTCACTCCGTAGCGGGTAGTGGTATAGAGATACTGACATGTTACGCAGAAGGCTGTCTGGAGGAGATGACCCTTGTTACCATGAAGTGTGCGGTCGAAATTTGTCGTAAAAGTTCTGGTACAGGGTTCTCCCCTAGCTAATAACGAGCTGCATGGGAATCCTTTTGAAACTGGTACCAATTCTTCTTCAGACGAATCCCACAACGCTAAATCTTCGAGGAGCGACATCTCGTTCCTGCATGGTAGTTGGCTGCGGGAACCGTATTTAAAACCTAAAGCCCTATCTCTTCATTTTTGCCTTTCCACGCCAAGTATTGTAATAATGAACTAATAATAATAAAGAACAGCGGAATTTAGTTTTCGACACGAAAGAAGCCTAATGCTATTTGTTCTTCCCTGGTGTCGAGTTTCTCCTTTTTCCATTCTGATCGTCACAGGATTAATTCTTCCCATATAAAGGGAGTACTTTTAATTATAAGAGGAATGTCTCACTAACTTAGTCTTATTTTAGCTCATTACAAATGTCCGATCAGCATAAAAAACAGGGTATTACTTATTCCCGAGGAGCATCACCTTTTAATTAGCGTGATGCGGTTTTACCGATTGGATGCTTATAAACTTGCTTATTTTAATTTTTAGGCTGGAGCGCCCGATGGGGTGGGTGTGTGGGAGCCTGGTGACGTCAGCGTTATTTACCCCGACTCACTCTCGCCACTCCTCCATCACGCCGTGGTAGTCGCGTAATTGGGCGGGTCTTTGGTTTAAAGCGTTTGATCCAATTTGCTGGAAATAGTAGTAAAAGTCACGTGGCCATTGGAAACACGTGGTTGATCGGAAACATAACTATGTGTTGTTTACGGCGATGGCCGAGATACTGTTGCTGAGGTGTAGTCTTTTGTAGATGCGAGATACGGAAATATATATATATATGTTATACCAAGATTTCGTTTTATAATAATGTCCCTATTTGCACGGGTTCTTAAACATGCGTCTTATAGTTGTCTGTAAAAGGTAGTTCTCAGCCCGTGTTGAATATGGACTGGAACGCGGAGAAGATAATTTTTGAAATTCTCTTTATAATTATACTGTTAGATTTTTTATGGCGCTTTACCAGCCCGTGCGCTAATGATTTGTAGCATGGTAGAGTAGTTGTGTTCTTCATCAAACATATACAAGTACACATATTGATGCAAGGCATCAATGGTAAATAGCGTGCCCGGAGGTTATTATAATTCTGAGAATAAACTCAACTGTTTCATGAAAAAATGAAGTTACATAAAGGCATACAAGCCACTTATGACAAAAATATACGCGGACAATAAACACAAAAGAAGGAATATTTCTTGCAAAAAGATATTGACAGTATTATCTATGGGCTAGGAAAAGCAGCTTATATTTTTGGTCAGTCCAACAATTTTTCCATCCATCCTTTTTCTCCAGGCCAAACTCCTTAACAGCGAGAGGAACAGACACAATTAAGAGCAACCAGTGATGAGAAAACTGCACTAATGCATCAACAGATCGTAACAGATCGAATTTGAGTCATAAAGAAATCAACATAACTGGCAACCCAGTCAGTAAATAATCAGCGCAAGAAGCACCCATTCAAACATATTAAAGAAAAACTGTAAAGAATATTTTAAACCTCAATCTTGATACTTTCTTAAACAGACGTGACGAGCTTATTACCCGGAAATATATTGGTGAAATATACACTGCAATGCTAGTGAAATTCACAAAACAAGTATATTTTTGATGCAATACAGGTCCCTGATCTGTACCGACAGATAACCTTTTCAACAAAGTTAAGTGATCAGGATAAAACCAATACTGCGAACCTAGGTTTCTCCAGCGAAAATGATATAGTGAAAACATTCTGACCGAAGACCCAGTGGGAAACAGCCATGACATCGTGATCTGTTTTATTTAGCTATCATATCTATGTCACCTATTAAACGATATCTTTACTGGAAACAGTGACAAACTATTAAATCAAATATTTTTACTCGTCAAAAAGGCCAAAATCGGCCTCAACCGTTGCAATGATGACGATCTTGTTGACCATATGTACACATGTTAGGGTATTAGCCTGATAAGTCAGGTTCTACCAGTACACGCAGCTACTAATATGGGATATATAGAAATAGTTTTACATTACTATAATAAATATTTGGTGGTAGAATTATTACAATATTTCGCACAGCACGCGAACATAGTGAGTTCTACATGGCCTTACGTTCGAAAACTGGCTACAAGGCATGTAGAGATATTCTGGTAACGAATATAGTACATTATTGGAATTTAACAATGGTGTGCCACTACTAAATTGCATATGACGAAATTACTGTATAGTAAACATTTTTTAAACCTTTGATGCTTTATTAGCGTATTCATATACGTATCTAACCATATGGATGAACTTCTGGTGTCGAACCTATTGCAAACAGTGTGGTACAGAAAAACGTTGATTTGACAGAATTTGCGCCAATTTTCGGTATGGAATTGTGAACTCTGAAATGACGTTCTTGTATAATTTTTTTAAATTCGGAATACAACTAGCATATTTCCTATAAGTATTTGTGGGTGAAATTCTGGGGGTGAAAGTATTGCAATGAAAACCATGAATTATCCTTAAGTTTGAGCTTATTTACGTTATGAAATTTCTAAATCTCACTACGTCGTAAGCTTATGCCTATACCTATCTAAACATATGGGTGATATTCTGGGCTGAACCCATTATGAGCGATATGTCTGGACATATCGACACCTATCTGAATGTGCTGAATGTGAACCAACCATATTACAATGGGCCATATGGCGAATATGTAACTACATATTACCAAATTACTTGATGGTAGAATAGTGCAAAAGCAGTAGTACATATTCAGTTATATAGAGCCATATGTAAAACAAATTATTACAAACCGAAAACTGAGATTCTAATACTGAATATAGTAAATTGTTGGCATTTGACAACTGTCCGTGGCTACTAAATTGAATATTACGAAATTACTACGTGGTATAAATCTCAAGATTCATTAGCGTATTCATATCCCTATCTAACCATATGGGTGAAATTATGTAGCCACACATATTGCAGACGGTAGGGTATTGAAAACCACAGACCTGCCAACATTGGAACAAATTTATGCGATGAAATTGCATACTACGAAAATACTTCACGTTCGAATTCTTTAAAATTCCCAATGTAACTAGCATAGTCAAACTCCTATACCTCTATGTGAGCGAGGTTCTGGAACCGACCATATTACGGAAAGTAGGGCACCGAAAACCACGAATACACCATCATTTAAGCTAAATTGTGCGTATTAAAATTACTTCATCTATAATTTGTTAGATTCGGAATATAACTAGCATATTAAAGCTCAAGTCTATGCGGGGTAAATTATGGGGCTGAACATACTACAGACAATAGGGCACTGAAAACTGTGGTGGTTTATTAATACAATGAACCTTTCCAGTTTAGCTATGCCCTTCCCATCTCTAGCTAAACTCCACCCATACCACTATCGAGTTGGGATCGATGGATTTCTGAACTACTAGATGATAAATTTCAAGAAAACTATACATGTAAGCTGTGGAATATTTTGACACTAAATTGACTGGGTCCTGTTGCCTATGGCAACAAAAGCGGCCAGTCAAATTACTTTCAAAATATTCAACAGCATTTTTATTAAATTACAAAAACATACAATTCGTACAACGTGTCAGATTATTAAGCATTTAAGATGGACTAAATCTAGTCAGTCCTGACGTCATTATTATGACGTTATCCTACGCGTCACTTAATTAATTACGACGTCATATGACGTAATATAATGGATAGACAACCTGAAAATGCCGATTAGCAAGTGGTATTGTCAGAGGATGAGTGTATTGTATGCGGGTCTATGTGCGTTCGGGATGGCAATGGTCTACAATCTATGATTGGCCTTGTTAAAATATGTGACCTATAAATACGGGTGATCTCTTAATACAAGTGATCCATATTGTGTGGACCACACAATAACACGTGGTATTAGCCCTGTAATGCTCAATTTGCTCATGCCAATTTCAATAGAGGAATCCATTTCTAGGTATGCCACGCCTATTTCTAGCTAAGCTCCACCCCTTTTTTGCATGTTGGAATCGATGTCTATATATACGCTGAATAATGAATTCCCAGACTTCCAATTTCAAGGTAACAATACAGGTAAGCTGATGACTATTTTGAAACTAATTTGACTGGGTGCAACGAAAACCATGAATCGGCATAAATTTGAGCCGACATTATTTCAGGGTAGATAGGTTTAAATCTCACTACTCCGTAGGCGTATGCCTATACCTATCAACACATATGGGTGACATTCTGGGGCCGCTTTAACCTATCTTATCGAGCTAAATAGTAAGGTTTATTCAGTAACGTGCTGGGCTCAAACAATTAGAGCACGGTCAGCGACCTCAGTGTAAAATTGATGATGGTGGGAATAAGTGATGCGGATATAAATGTCGCTGTACGGTATCTCCTAGCGTACTGTGGTCCAAAGTTTTCTACAACTAAACAAAACCTTAACTGGATAGCTATCTGCCACATACACCTGACCAATGCAGTACGTAGATTGTAATTAAATTAATTAACTAAGTATCATAGACTGATAAACGTAGACGGCGCAGCTAGTTGAGAACACCACAGTAAACACCCACCCACCGAGCGACGAACCGAGGAACCAACCCACCCACCCACCAACTGACAAACGCAGTGACCGACCGACCAATGGTCCGGCCGACTGACCGACTCACGACCGACCGACCGACCGAGGTCACACTGACTGACTGCCCGACCGACCGACCAACTCACCAACCCAACCATCGACCGACCAACCAACCCACCCCCGACCGACCGACTGATCCACCGACCAACAGTCCCAATGACCGACCAATCCACCCACCCATCCATCGGACTGACTGACCGACCGACCGAGGTCGGACCCACCAACATACGTCAGACCCACCGACCCAGCTACTGACCCACTGACCGAATGACCGACCGACATCGGACCGACCCACCCACCGACCGACCTACCGCCCCACCCAACTCACCCACCGACGTCGGACCCACCGACTGACCCACCGGCCGAATGACCGACTGACATCGGACCGCCCAACCGACTGTATATAGATCAACGTGCTCAAGTAGATAGAGACATAGGTGGCGCTGCAATTTTGTCTAGCAGGCAGCTGTCTTAATGGCGGCTTTAAAATGGCAAACGGAAAGATGCTCGCTATTATATTAAACGCAAAAATAACATGCGTGTTTCATACACTGCGTAGAATTTTTACGAACAAGTGTGAAAAGGGAACGGGAATTAACATTTCACCGTACGCATTCTCTTTTATGATAGGGATCCATTAGTTAATTAAACACACACACATACCAGTTTTCGTATGACAGATATTGCATGTTTTCCACTTGCAGTCTATCGTTATTCAGGCCTTGCAATTATGATGAGCAATTGGCCAACAGCGGTAGTGATCAATCGATTCTTCAAACCGTACTTATTGTTATGTTATCTATTTTGTTTACTAACAGCGGATTAGTTAACGCCTTAATATATGATAAACTCCTTATCATATCCTAAAGCTCACACACTATCCATATCAAACAAATTCAATCCATTATTAATAGAGACTCGAGTAAATCAGAAAGGTAACAGATGCTTGTATCTTACGGTTAGAGCTATAAATGACTGTGATAAACATCAGTTGCACACTGACAACATTCTTATCAGTGGAACCAGTGAAGCCATTATTGTAAATGATGTAAATATTGATATTCTAAATAATAATGTTAACAATGATGTAAGTTATGAAAAGCAAAAGAAACAATTAAAAAACAATGCAAAAACACATAAACAAATTCATGTCTATACAAGGTAGTAAAATGCATAAATCGATTTCATCGACAACTAAAGATTCACTTAAAGGTTTCTATGCTAATACTGATAGCTTATTAACCAAACGTGCAGAGTTCAGCGCCATTGTTGCTGAACAAAATACGGACATAATAGGGGTTACAGAGATCTTACCAAATAATCTTTCTATAAACCCTAAAGATAGAGAATTTGCTCTAGAACAGTATGGCTTATTTATAAACATTAGTGAAATCACCAATACATCTCGTAGGGTGGGGGGGGGGAGAGTAAATTTATATATATAACAGGTTTTAAAAGCTAGCCCTATTCATAAACTTGTGCACGATAAATTTGCCGAGTCTAAATGGTGTCAAATTAAGCTGGAGAACAAAGCCTGTCTTATTAGTTGATGTGTATAGAGGTAATCCAACTGTAAACATGAACACCATTCCTGTTTAATAGACGTATTAGGAAATGTAGCTGACTTAAGATCTAACCATCTTCTGATAATGGGTGACTTCAATTATAGTCAAATTGACTGGACCATTGAATCATCAACTATTGGGCTTTGCTCTGCATCAAGCTTTCTTGAATCAATTATAGATTTATGCTGGCATCAGCATGGAAAAGAGCCAACTCACTTTAGAGGCAATCAAACAGCAAATACATTAGATCTTATAATATCAAATGAGGACAATATGGTAGACAATATAATCATAAATGCACCTATAGTAAAGAGCCCCCATGCAAGCATAAGCTTTACTTTCAAGTGTTATATAAATACCATCTTGCAAAACCCTCACTACATTTTCAATAGAGGTGATTATGATGGTATGCGTGCATATACGGCAAATATTGACTGGACATCTAAATTATCTGGTGACATTGAGCATGATTTGTGTGAAATATTGAATGACATTAACAGGCTAACTGATACATTTGTTCCAATATCTAAAACTAATGTAAGAAAAGAAATCAATTTACCTACACAAAACTGTCTTTGAAACTCTAAATAGTCCAGGAGCTAAAGCTAGGTCAGAATCGTGATGTAGCACACCCAGTATTCGGAAGGTCTGACACTTGCTGTGGCTTGGGGGACATGTCCCACACATTTTAAGCCCTGTTATACAAACAAATTGTGGTAGCACTAATTAGTTATCCTGATTTCTTTGCATAGGGGTTCTAGGCTTTGGCTGTATCCAGAGTGCACAACGATATAAGCATGATCGTGTCATAACTCAAAGTAATATCGTATTAGATTCACCATATATGATATTTAGACGGATATCGACCTAACATATACCCAACATACATTGTGCATGCATATACCAAAGGCGAGGGTGAAATGTGAAGGTTATATTTTATGTATGTATACTAACTCCATCATAGAATCTGTATATCCAGCTGTACCACTGTTGACAAAGCACCCAGATAATGGTGGTTGGAATGAGACAGATGGAAGTGGTGGTAATCGGTGCGGAAAAACAAATTAAAATTAACTTAGACGTCCTGCAAGAAAATTTCAAAGAGGTGTGTATGTACGTGAATAAATTGTAACAGCTGTTCAAATCCTTTAAAGTTGAGTCAAGCTCGAAATCACACCTGTTCGCATTTTGGAACTCATATATTCATATGGTAGAGCTGCTGCTTGGATTCATAAGAGCTGAGAGAACTGGAGATTGGCAGGCACGCCTATCTGCTACTGCTGCTATGGCGCCATATTTCTACAGCATG
Organism: Chaetoderma sp. LZ-2023a; assembly: GCA_034401795.1. Classification (NCBI taxonomy): domain Eukaryota; kingdom Metazoa; phylum Mollusca; class Caudofoveata; order Chaetodermatida; family Chaetodermatidae; genus Chaetoderma; species Chaetoderma sp. LZ-2023a. Next base: position 57,410,602 of record CM067365.1, read on the forward strand.
GACAGAACCAATTATGCAAGATGGCTGCCAATATATCTTGCGGACATGAAGATGCTTCCTAGTACACATCCCCATGTACATGCACACTTCTTGAATGGAAATCATTCCGTAAGTCGCTCAGACCATCCATTCAATCAAGTGTGGACAGATATGGCCTTAGAGCAATCGATTAATTTGGATTCCAAAAAGCGAGGTGGTATTATTGGAATAACACAAAAGCCAGGAGCTCTGGAGAGGTGGTTTTTAACTAGCCACGAGAGGGCAGCCATAACAACGGTCACAAAGCAAATGTGTGGGTTACAAGATAGTCACATGTTTGGAGTACATAAGAAATGGGGACTAATCCAATGAACAGGGATGAAACCGATGTGCAGAAGATACTTTCGATGTTCTCATCAGATATAATGACCAATCCCTTTAATATTGCGGAAAACGACGACAGCGAGTGTCTTCCGCTTGTAAACATTGCAACTGGCGTGGTATTGCCTAGTGAAATCGCCAAGAGACTTGTTTCCGCCTGTGACATTGGTGATGAGATTATGGAAAATTTTGTTCAAGAACGGCTGGACACTAACACGAGAAGCTTTTGGGACACGTTGCCACACTTAAAACTTAAAACATTTGCCAGCCTAGCACAGAAGAAAAAACTCAAAACAAATGATGAAAAAATTCACAATGTGAGATCTGACCGCGAACTATTTGGTCGATTAATTATTGCCGCAAGGTCCAGAGATGTCGATTTAAAACTAGTGATGACGTATGAACTGTCTGCTGTTCCACTATCATTGTCACATACGGATGGGACTCTAAGAAAGAATGTGAAAAGTGTTTTGTTAAGTGAACTAGAAAAGGAAGTAAATGTTGATGGACGGCTTCCACCTGTTGACAAGACAGGCGCAACAGCTTATGTAGTAGATGGCATGGCAATTGTGCAAATGGTTAAAACTGGAGGTACGTCTACATTTGGAGAATTGGCTGATAAATACTGGCACATCTTTACAGTTCCACTGAATCAAGAAGACTGCAACAGAGTAGATATAGATTTTGACAGATATGATAGACTGGAATCTCTCAAAGCGGAAGAGTGGCTAACACGTGGGTCATCAACAGCATTGGAAGTAAAGATTGCTGGAGAAAATACTCCCGTTCCAAAGCAATGGGCCAAGTACATCAGCAATCCAAGCAACAAAAGTAACCTGGTTGCATTTCTCAGCAAGCGGTGGCGTGATACTGGGCCAAATATGCTATCTGCCGACAATTGCGTCATTCGTGCTAGTGGCTTTAACGATGGAATGGATGTTGTTGTCATTTCAGCGAACAATTCGTCGTATTTGAAAGAACTTCGATCAGATCACGAGGAAGCAGATACGCGTATGATGTTGCACGCGCTACACCCTTCAAAAGACCACATGCGTGTTGTTATACAGTCTCCTGATACAGACGTGGCAGTACTTAGTATATATACGTATCGTTCGCTTCACTGTTCTGAACTATGGCTCCGTACGGGCACAAAGGACAAATTGCGATACATACTAATACATACAGTTGCTCAAGTACTGGGCCCAGCTATCTGTCTGTCTTTGCCTGGGTTTCATTCTCTTACAGGTTGTGATAGCACTAGTGCATTATTTGGAGTCGCTAAGAGAAAAGCATTCAATCTCTTAAAGTCATCTGAATGTCATCAGCTTAGCTTAGCCCAACTCGGGTAACATGTTGACTTATCACCGAATACTGCAATTCTATGTGAGAAATTTGTCTGTGAGTTGTATACCACCAGGGATGTGGGAAAGACAGCTGATGAAACCCGTTATTGACTCTTTTGTCAAAACAGACAAAGAAATGAAAATCTTCCACCTACATCGAATAGTCTAAAGCATCACACCGAAAGGGCCAATTTTCAAGCTCTTATTTGGAGACGTTCATTGCAAGCTGTTCAGAATCTTCCATCTCCAAATGGACATGGCTGGAGTATAGTGGATGGTCTACTCAAGCCTGTTCTAATGGCAAAGGATCCTGCTCCATTTGGATTAATTGAACTCACATCATGTAGATGTCAAAAGTCTGCCTGCAAAAGAACAGATCTCTGTCAATGCAAGGCTAACAATCTACTCTGCACTGAAGCATGCCTTTGTATGGGAGGTGAAATGTGCGACAATGTTCAGCATACGATTGTCGAAGATGACTCTGACACGGATGAGTAACATTCTCTCATTTGCTCACGTGATAAATATGTCCTGACAGCTTGTGTAGACATGCACTGCATGTCAGTTAAAAGTTTAATTATGAAAAATGTAGAAAACATGGGCATTGTTGTAGCTAAGGTATTGCTAGTCACAAGAAGACCTAAGTGCCCCAATATGTACAAAGCAGCATACGGGTGTCTTAAACGAGGTTGATTATGTATAAATCTGCGATATACAATCACTCCTTTCCATTTTGGTTAAGATTGTATTGATATAACATGCGCTTAAGTTTGTGAAAAATTTACCATTGTAAAAATTGTTTGAGAGCTACATTCAACACCTATTGTAAATGGGCTTCTCACGGGTTAGTGATACCACACTTTTCTTGTACAACACGGCTCAGAATATACCCAAGACATCGGTCTAGCATAATATAGAGACAAACCTTCTGAATACTGGGTGTGCTACGAAACCATTCTTCTAGAGCCCTTTTGAAAATTGGCTCCCGGACTAAAAACAGAAAAGACTTGCCTTTCAAAAATGGAATACAAATCACGTGATAATAATGACTATTTGTGTTCCCAAAGAATCAGAAATCATACAAAAAAGGAATGTAGGAAAGCAAAGCGACATTTTGAACAAAAAGATAGCAACCGAATCAAAATATAACCCGAAAACTTTCTTTCATTATGCTAAATCTAAACTGAAATCACAAAATTCTGTATGTGACCTAAAGAAACCAAATGGCGCCCTTACAAATTCAGATTCTGAGAAGGCTGATTTCTTAAATACATTTTTCCCTTGTCTTTATGCACGAAGATATGTTCGATCTGCCCAGCTTTAGCTACAGACAATATTCCACAATTCTAAATGAGATCCTAATTACAGAACACATGGTGTTAAACAAATTGAAAGGTATCAATACGAGTAAATCTGCTGGCCCTGATGGGATATATCCACATGTTTTGAAAGAACTAAACAGCCTCATAGCCTACCCCCTTCTTCACCTCTTTAGAAACTCGCTGAAGCATGGGAATTTACCATCACTTTGGAAACTGCCTCATGTATCACCTTTATTTAAAAAAAGGTGATAGGCATTCCCCAAACAATTATCGTCCTCTTAGTCTGACATCAGTTGTGTGCAAAATACTGGAATCTCTAATAAAAAACCATTTAGTAACCCATTTGGAAACTAACAATCTGATAACTAAAGACCAGCATGGATTTATTAGGGGACGCTCATGTGTCACACAACTCATTTCCATTCTAGATATTTGGACAGATGTCTTAGATCATAACGGGCAGATTGATACTCTCTATTTAGATTTTGCTAAGGCATTCGACACTGTACCATGTGAGCCACTTCTACTCAAACTTGAGAAGTACTGTATTCAGCGATTGATCTTAAATTGGATAGGAGGGTTCTTATGTAATAGAAAAGAACTAGTGGTAGTAAATGGTGCAAACTCTAAAGTAGGGCACGTTCTCAGTGCCCCCCCCCCCCCGGGTAGTGTTCTGGGCCCATTTCTTTTCATTTCTTATGTACATGACTTGCATGAAAATATAAACTCACCCGTTCACATGTTTGCAGACGATACAAAAATTCATAGAGAAATACGCTCCATAACAGATGCATCATAACTTCAAGATGAGCTGAGCAACTGGTGTTGCACATGGCAAATTCATTTAAATCCAGAAAAGTGTAGTGTAATGCATTTAGGATCACATAACAAGAAGTATCCATATTATGCAAACAAAGGGAATACACAAGTCAAACTAAATGAAGATATTGTCGCTAAGGATCTTGGTATTAATATTGATAACCCGCTAAAAATGTAGTGAACATTGTAAGACACAGGCAAATAAGGCTAATACAATTTTAGGATTAATCAGACAATCTTATACTTATTTGGATGCACCAACGTTAGTAAAATTGTATACTTCGCTTGTAAGGCCAATCCTGGAATATGGCAATGGTGCATGGTGCGCCATGTTCATTAAAGATTGTGAAACCCTCGAATCTGTACAAAGAAGAGCAACAAAAATGGTGCCTTATTTAAGATCTCGCAGCTATCCTGATAGACTTAAACATTTGAAGCTTCCATCGTTATACTATTGACGTGCAAGGGGGGATATGATGGAATTATACAGACATCTACATAATATTTATAATATTCAAAGCCAGTATCTTGAATTAGATAACAAAACCAAAAACCGTGGCCCTAGCCTGAAATTATCCAAAAATCAGGGAAATGAAACTATAAGACAGCATTTCTGTTCAACTCGTATTACCAACAACTGGAATGGGTTATCTGAAACTGTCGTAAATTCCTCAAGCTTAAATAGCTTTAAAAACCAATTAGATATATATTGGGCTACCTTTTGGTATATACAAGAACCTATGCTCAACAGGTGCTCTGCAGTAAACATTGGAAACCTATACGATGCAATGCATTTACTGTATGATCTACCTACAGGATAAGTGGCCTATCCAGGTAGTATATGATAAGTATAAGTAAAACCTTTGTTTGACAGATTTGATTAAGAACAATTAAATTTTCTCATATAATGGCCATTTACAGATCAAGAGAAGACAATTTTTGTATTAATATCTTAGTAGAATTCACTATCACTACACACACTCATTCACTGTCTGGTTCTCTCGCTATCTATTCTCACATGCCTTGTGGCGTGTGCATTACATCTACAAGGCGCTTGATAGTCGCAGCTCGTCCCTCCCAAGGGGCATTAGCTGTAGTGATTCAACTCCGCTGGGTGGCAGAAAACAACGCATGTTACAGAAGACATTTTCTCTCTCAGATTTCTCGCTCCTCTGTAATTCTAACGCCCCATCCCAGCACATTACTATAGTTGTAATGTAAAAATGACAGCCTTGCAACAATGTGATGATGTTGTAGTTTGCAAAAGGATCTACTGTATTCCTGATAAATTGATAGTTTTCAATTGATATATTCTAAGTCATTGAGATACATGTAGAATTCAACATGTTCTGCTGATGGTTTGTAATATACTTTAAAGTATGGACAATGTAAATATTGTCAGGTGTGATACTCTCTTGCAAATTATTAAATAATGTTCAAAATATAAACAATCTTGGCTGCTAATTCTGTCACTTTTCTGCAGAATGTTACCATTTTGTAAATGGACACTTATAAAATCGGTCTGGAAATACGCAAATTGAGGTATGGAGAAAGTATGGAATTTCTGCAGAAGGCACATATGAACATGATTCTGGTGAGGAAATGCTTATTGAATGTCCATTGATTCATATGCCAGACTATTCTAGAATGAGTGGCTTGTTTAATATCGAGCCAATCATTCCAGTAGTAACATTTCAAATGGATATTCCTCCAGACCACTGCAGATTATGCAAGGGGACGAGGGTATTGCGATCGAGTGTTTGTCCGGAGCTGTATCTCGATAACTTGTTATCCGTTTTGGCTCAAATTTTCCCGGCCCCGGAACTTGCCGTGCAAGAGAATTTCCAGGCATTTGTGCCACATAAAAAAACGGGCCCAGATCGATCAAATTCTGGATCTATGGATATCTGGGAAACAGCTGGTCCGATTTGGCTTGAAGTTTAACACTTTGTTTGTTTTAGTTGGTTTATTGGCCGCTTACACCGAGATGTATTTGGGCCATGACTCGCTCTTAGAGGTGCTTCCCCGAAGGGTTGCGTTGCTTCCCCAAAGGGTTGCTCTAAATAAGTGTTAAAACTGAAAAATAAAAAAATTATGATGTTGCTCGGGGTGTATGCGGTGCCTGTTGCAGCCTAATGAACTGTTGTTGGCGGGTGTAAGTGTTGGATGCAGTGTAAGAGTGGGTGGAAGGGGGGGGGGGGGTACTTTATTTCACTTGGGGATAGGATGGGGACTCAGGGGCTTCCACAGTGGGTCAGAGATTAAGTATGCATTCTCATCGAATCAGGAGGAAAATCAATTCCGCCACCACCACCATGCCACACACCCTCCCCCAAGGCCTCCTACAAAAGCCCCACTAAACACGGGTGTTGGAACCAAGAGTCCAGCTACCCCGCCAGTGCCCCACCACACATTAGTAAGCCCATTTATTAGAAATATTGTCTGAAATGGCCACTCAGAGTCACATTATCAGAATGTTCCCGGGGGAGGATCCTAAGACCGCCTAACTATCCAGAGTATTAACCCAGGGACCCACCCCATACACCCTCCCCCACCCCTATTGCAGCCTAAATACTCTCTCCAGGGTTGAAGTTTTTCAAAAAATTTCTGATCTCACCTCCAGGGGGATTTGGATGGGAGAAGAATTGGATGGCATGGCGAGTGTGCATCCATGCGAAATGAGGTGTGGTGGGGTGGACACCCTTGATAGGGGGTGGAGGGCAGTCTGTAAAATTAAATCTATAAAATGAACTCAGGTGAGAATAATGAAATAAAAATATTAAGAGATGAAAATCATTGTCAATGTTATCAAATAAAATTAATTAAACTTAGATAATTTCCATGTGATTAAATAAACAAGAAACATGAAAACTAGAGAACAGAATATCTAGTGTTTGTAAAAGAAATATCCTGGGCAAAAACTTAGAATTAAAACCTGTTGCTATTTGAAATAATAGGTTGATTGCGAATGATGTTATATAATGGAAATTTTTTTTTTTTGGCAATTCAAGCACTGTTGTATGCACACTCTCAGATGTTCATTTACAGTTCGAAAGAAATTTATATTTGAAAATTTTCGATGGAATGACTGGTTCGGTTACCGCACCAGTCAGTTCAGTGGTACATTTTCAAAAATAGTCTTGTTTCGATAACTGTAAACTTAAAGAGAAAATACATTTAGGTTGTCGGAAATATAAAACAAAGCGAAACGCCACATCCGAGATAGATGCAAGCAAACCGGCAGCAACTTGAGTGATGAATGCTGGGATTTACATTCAGCAGAATCATGAAAACCCTGAAAACATTTTAATGTACACATTTCTATGTGAAATAATAGTGAACAACCAACCCGAGAACCAACATCTTATAACCCTTTCCCAACTAGTACTCCAAATGTCTCCCCAAGCTTGTAGGGTTTTTTTTACAATTTTCTAATCAGTCCCCTGGACTCCCTAGGGGTGTTTGGAGGGGGTAGAGTGTGTGCATCCATGCCATAAGGGGTGGGCCACCCTTAATCGAGGTAGAGGGGAGGGCAGTCTGAATGAATAAATCTGGAAACTGAAATTAGATAATTTCCATGTGATTTAAAAAAAAACCAGAAAAAATTAAAATGGAAGATCTGGTACATGTAATTACAGAGCAAGAGAAGACTATCCTTGAAAACTTACCACTGGAGTGACTGCCTCGTTTATCGAGCCAGTCATTCCAGTGGTAAATTTTCAAAAAAAGTCCTTTCTTGGTCTGCAAACGGACGAGATTAGAAAGGCCTGTGTTATTATTAAATCGTGATAATTGTGATCAATCTGGTCGCTGTGAACTTGCCATTTGAAATTTTGACCCCAAATTGTTCACATTTCTAGATGACCCCTAGGGGTGATCACCCATGCAGTTTGGTCAAGATATCGCCAGTTATAAGAAAGAATTGCAACACCACAAATTTACGAAAACTAACACCACAAATTTACGAATACTGGTAATTACATATTTTTCTTCATTATTTCACTCAGGAGAACCCCCTGTTTGACAGTGAGGGCTGCAAGACTACATGACATTGATTATTTCAGCTGTTTTATCTCACGCCACCTCTCTTTAAGATAGAGTATTACGTACCTGTGTGACCGCATGTACTCATTCTAAACATGCAGACGCTCCCCCTCGGAATAATAACATATTAAATACTATAATAGACGCTTATCTCGGTGACCTCGCACCGGTCCTGCATGTGTGACTTCATCCTGCGTTTGCATGAGTAGATCCCGTCTCTCGGAACTGCTTTTCTTTAAACGAACCTTCCTTCAAAATCCTGTTGCTGCTGGGACGAGGGGAAAAATGGATCCGTTTCAGGAACCAGGACAATGTATAGAATACTTCTAATGCAAGCTGTACGTTTAACACTTAGGATTCCACAACTTTTATTATGGTCTGAAAAAATCAAAAAAAAAAAAATCTGGAAAAGAGAGGGTGAGGGTCTGGAATCTCTGATTTCTCTTGTTTATCAGGTTATTATTTTTAATAAATCTATAAATGTTTCTGATCCATTTGTTTGTTCCTAAGATATTTACCGATTCAGCCATGCATACCAAGATTAAGTACCATTTTTACAACATTATTATGTTAAATATTTTGAAACAAAACTGATTGAAAACAAAATGTTCAATAGTTATTGGGGAAAATTTGAGTTTTCACCAATACAGTGATTGCCTTGGTTAATCTGTATGTTTGTTTGTCGGCTTCCAAGCCTTGGTTAAGTTCTTGGTAATGGTTTAACCTCTGCATATATTGTCTTATCCCCAATCTCCAATCTTGTTTTTAAAGTAAGCAGATTTCTTTCTACACTTTAACACATGGTTACATGCACCTATGTTGATAATGTTAGGCCTATATAATGGGAGGTATGGTAAATACGAAGGTTGCTAACCATTTTGAAAATGATTTCGCGGATTCGAGTACAAATATCCCTGAAAATCGGGGATTATTTAAAACAATTGTCCATCTATATATGTTCCAAATTAAATTTTTTTAAATCGTTATTAGTTTTTACTCAACAGGTGTTTGTTTGTTGTATATCGAGGCATGGTATTGAGCAACAGCAGTAATGATTATTACTGACTATTTTGAAAGGAATTTCGTTGAAATGTATACATCTACTTGACCAATGTGGCTGAAAATCGGGAATTATTTAAAACATGCCCCCTTCTATATATGTTCTAAATTTTATTTTAAAATATCAAGCAGTTTTTATGCAACATAAAGGCGCCAGCCGGTGCTTACACGTGTTAGCACCGTCGCCCTGTTGCCATCTTAGTAGCTGCGGCAGCCTGGCTGAGCACTAGACGTCGATCCGGAGCGCTGTCTCTAGTCAATATAACTACCTCTATGCTTAAGTAGTGTAGTTAAAATGTGATTACAATATTTTAACCAAGGGACTTGTATTAAAATACTGTATATTTTCGTGGAATCCCGCTTACTATATATGACAGTCTTGTACATATAAGACACCTTCTATATACAAAAATTTCAAGCGAGAACTTAAGAGCATTCTCGTGACGCCATTTAATTCTGTGTTGATGCTTTTAAAAATTTCCTGTGGTTTTCTTAAGTGGGTTTATCCCGAATAACGGGCTCCGATATACCCAATGAATACGTTTACTTGATACCTTGCTTTAAACACAGTATGGGATTACAATAGGGGGATAGCGGGGATACCCCCCCCCCCCCGCCTCCGCGGCCCCAGATCATAACCAGGGCCCCCAAGCAATGTTTTCGATAAAAGGATTTTAATCGACTTTTTATGTGGGTTCTTTATTTTGTTTGCGACATTTCTGATGTTTTAGGCGCCATATGGTTCATGTTCATATTACAGTTTAATATTATTTATTATCTTCTTGATGCCCTCAGATATCATCTCCTGCAATTTCCAGTCAATCCGGTGGTAAATTTTCTAAAATAGTCTTCTCTTGACTTGCAAATGGGCATTCAATAACAAAATAGTTTGATTTGCTCAACCAAATTTAGCCATTAAAGGGTTTACTTATTCTATTTTTAACAATTTAATTAAAGCTTTGTTCACACAATCTTTTTATCCAGTCACACTTTGACAATTTACCATCTCTAAGAGATTAAATGGATAAAATAGAATAATTTAACAGGCATCTGAACGTTCATGTTTACCTCTGGAATTGCTAGCATCTAGATTTCAAGATTGTCATGGGAGGACCCCACACCTCCTTTCTGGGTTGGCTTTAGCTTTACCATCCCAACACAATGCTTTGCCCTTAGCCCCGACAATGTTTAATTCGGTATCGTCTACAGAGGATTGCATTGATCGAGAATACTGTTCCAGTTTAAGCTCAGAATTAAACCGCTTATATGACCATCAATCTAAAAATGGCAATGCAGGTAATTTCTTAAAGTGTAGCTGTTCAAGACAGTCTCGACACATATATAAATTATTGTGACCATGCCGAACAGAATATATTGAGCGAGTGTTGCAACCCCGCTACTGTTATGTATGGTTGATTGCCAAATATAAAAGCTATGCTCATTATACGAAGTTAATGAACTGAGAGAAGAAAAAGATATGGCGTTATAGTAGGTCTTATTACATTGTTTAATTCAATCTTTATCGAACTTCATATCTTCATTTTGACTTATAATAAGGGAGCGAGTAATGCGATTTAATAATCATTTATTTAAAGCAACATATATGTTGGTCATATGAAGTACATTTAGATTTGATTTACACATATTTTGTTGCGCGAAATGTACAAGAGAGAGAGAGAGAGAGAGAGAGAGAGAGAGAGAGAGTGAGAGAGAGAGAGAGAGAGAGAGAGAGGGAGGGAGGGAGGGAGGGGAGAGAGAGAGAGAGCAAGAGAGAGGGAGAGCGAGCGAGAGAGAGAGAGAGCGAGCGAGAGAGAGAGAGAGAGACGTTTGGTTGTGGGGCACTTGAAGTCAGGTGTACATAATAAGTTATTATTATTATTATTATTATTATTATTATTATTATTATTATTATTATTATTATTATTATTATTACGTTACATCTTTTAGCCGATTGATAGCTAAGTTTGACCAAGAATTCAGCTAAAACAACTCTCAGACCATCTTATCTGGCTGGTAACGCTCTATCCGCAAGAAGTATTGTATGCACTGCATTGTAGGAAGACAGCTATGTTCTCCATCTCGCAGCATACAGCACTGCCAGCAGTACTGCTGAGAAGTGAGTGCATGATTCTAGATTTCCGCTATGGTTCGCCAGAACGAATTGGATCGCCATTTCTTTAGTTTCACGCTTTGTCGATAGGCATATGTGGGTGGCTTGGATTCATTCATAAAGAGATTTTCAAGTTTGCGTTTGCTTGTAGCTATTGTGAGTAGTTCGGGAATGTGGTTCTTTTCCTCATCTATGAAGTCAATGTCGGTGGCATATTCGATCTCTAGCGACATATCCAGTATGGGTATTGGGATGGTCTTGTGAGATTTTCCAGCACAGATTTCAATACAGCAGCAAGGTAACAGGTGAAAGGAATACGGGATAGACGATCTCCTTGTGGGGTGCCGATTAGTGTCTCAAACTCTGCAGACTTAGCTCGAATAATGTTCCGCCTCTCTGTTTAGCGCGTGTATACCGGTTTTGCAGAAATATAAACGAATCTTAAGACTATTTGTATATTTATAGGTGTAGCCAATTGGATTAACGTTTACTGTCTAATTGGATTAACGTTTACTGGTTACAGTTTTAGCCAATTGGATTAACGTTTACAGGTTACACGCTTAACCAATTGGATTAACGTTTACTAGTTAAACGTTTAGCCAATTGGATTAACATTTACCGGTTAAACGTTAAGCCAATTGGAGTAACGTTAAGCCGATGGGATTCACGTTTACTGGGTAAACATTGAGCCAATTAGGCTGAACATTTAGCTGTGTTTATTGGTTAAACGTTAATCCACATGTTTGTGGCAGCTAAGCTGAATCCACTTTTTAGCTTAACATTTAGCCAAAATTTTTACAGTGTACATTTGAGATCTTTGAAAAGAGAATTGTGTCGAAGGAAAGTGTTTGGACATGGCTGCTGACACTATCCTGCATTGAGCCCATACAATATCTACACGGCCCGGGAAAGTCACGTTAAATGCTGAAATAATAATACAACTTTAGTAGAGTTGCTAAAATGATTGGCGTCAAGCGATGCCACAGAAATTATTTTTGGTGTTCTACAAAGAGGGCCGTTTAGTACACAATACATTACACATTTAGAATTATGTAATCCGGCAATCTTTTTAGAGGTCAGTAATGTTCACTCGTATGCCAAATCAATGTTTGTGATACCATCTTTAATTTACCAATAAAGCAATGCCATGCTGCATATCTAATTGAAACTTATGAAAATGTATTGACGATTACGATGGTCGTGGTGGTGGTAGTGGTGGTGGTGGTGGGGATGATGATGATGATGATGATGGTGGTGGTGATGATGATGATGATCATAATGATGGTTGTTGTTGTGGTGGTGGTGGTGGCGGTCGCGATGATGATGATGCTGGCGATGGTAGCAGTGGTGGTGGTGATGATAGGGATAGTGGTGGTGATGGTGGCAGTGGTGATGATGATGGCTGTGATAGCGATGATGATGGTGATGGCGGCAGTGATGATGATGATGGTAATGATGCTGATGTGGTGGAGGTGGTGGTGGTGATGATGATGATGAGGGTGGTGGTGGTGATGATGATGATGATGATGATGATGATGATGATGATGATGGCGGTGGTGGTGATGGTTGGTGATGATGATGATGATGATGATGATGATGATGATGAATATGATGATGATGATGATGATGATGATGATGATGAATATGATGATGATGATGATGATGATGATGATGATGACGGTGCTGGTGGTGATGATGTGGCCGGTGATGATGATGATGCTGCTGGTGGTGGCGGTGGTGGAAGTTGTGGTGGTACTGGTGCTGGTGGTGGTTGTGGTGGCGGCGGCGGTGGTGGTGGTGGTGGTGGTGGTGATTATAATGATGATGGTGATGATGATGATGATGGTGGTGATGACGATGGTGGTGATGACAATGAGGATGATGATGATGAGGAGGAGGATGATGGTGGTGGTGGTGGTGGTAGTGGTCGTGGTAGTGGTGGTGGTGCTGATCGTGGTTGTTGTAGCGGTGGTGATGATGATGCTGGTGATTATGGTAGCAGTGGTGGTGGTGATGATGGTGATGGTGGTGGTGATTATGATGATGATGATGATGATGATGATGATGATGACGATGGTAATGATGGTGGTTGCGGTGGTGGTGGTGGTGGTGGCGGTGGTGGTGGTCGTGGTGATGGTGCTGGTAATTGTGCTGATGATGGTGATGGTGATGAAGATGATGATGATGATGATGATGGCAGAGGCCATTTTTTGCTGATATGAGTGCTAACACTTTTGAACCCTGACTTCCCAGAATCTCATTCAGGGTTTCGCATAAGGGTCCTTTTGAGGGTATATGCCCAAAAATGTAACTTGGAACCCCAAAAACTAGTGGCTGTGCGTCCCTTGGTAACCCTGAAAATCTTGTATGATTGTTAAATACTAATTAGTTGTATAGGGTTGGGGACAAACATACAATACACTCTAGCACGAAACCCCATAATTCATAGTTGTGAGCCACTTTACTCGCTCATCTTTAATTGGCCAGATGAGATGATTGTCCGGATGGGAAACACTGCTTGGGAATTCCAGATTCCAGTTTGGGACTCCCGGATTTCAGGTTGGGACCCCAAGATGCTAGGAGAAACACTAATCTCAAGTTTAAAACAATCATACTGGCAAGCTGTTGAGTATTTTGAAATTGATTTGACAAGAACCCCTTGGCAGCAACAGCGCCCAGTGAAATTAGTTTAATAAAACTCAACTGAATATATATATATTTTTTAACACTTGGCGTTGGCTGTTTCGACCTTTCTGGCCTTAAGGTTTACGGTTAATTGTTGTTGCATAAATTACAAGACATATATCAATGTAATAACGTGGCTTCAAGTGCATATGTAACACAGATATCAGGACCACGAACAGACGTCAGCGTAGTGACATTATTGATGGTCGCGTAGCTGATGATCGCGTTCCTGATATATTTCACATAAAATAGCGCTCACAAGACAATTCGTTACTCAACACATGCTGTGTCATCAATCGGCGGTAACCCATGCGGCATTAATGCAAGACATATTAACATTTCTAAAATATTAGTACGTCGGCTAAACGTTATTTCAGAAATGTCTTAGTATGCATGCCCATAAAAACACCTGTAAAGAGTAGTCTCCCTTGATCTACATTAAAATAAGTAAATTAGAGACGGTCGCGGTTGACGACGTGGAACTCAGGGTCACACATTAATAGCTATATTTTCGCGGTTTAAATATGCTCGTGCATATTTTAAAGTTTCTCTGTTACTTAAAGGGTGACAATACATAGATATTCATAAATGATATGCATTTTAGGCATTAATTTCCAGAAGTAGAAGACAAAATGTGTTAACAGAGCATGAGTGGGACACGAAGATTTGAAGATCCCCATGCCATACTTTCAATCACCCTGACCAAACTAAACCATGAAAAACGATCTGGTCTTCTGTCACGCGTTCATATAAAGTATGTTCAGAATGGCAGGCTTTTATTTTAATATTGAGACGTTGTTATAATTGACATATTATGCATAATAATCGTATGGCATCATTTGTAACATGTCCGAAGAATTATCCAGATAAGTACGTCACGAACGCATGCTTGACGACGGACTAATCGTATGTATTTACTATTTAATAAACATTATATTAAATATTTTGGAACTAATTTGACTGGACGCTGTTGCTGCCATTATGCACCAACAGCGGCCAGTCAAATTAGTTTCAACATATTCAACAGCTTACCTGTAGAGTTTTCTGGAGATTGATAGTCAGAGACTTCAGGGATTGATCGATCCCAACATGATGGAGGTGTGGGTGGGGATTAACCCGAGATGGGCAGGGCATAGCTAAAACTGGAGAGGTCCATTGCGCTTGGAATCTCAATATACAATTGTATTGATATGGACCAATACGTAGAAGCGTATTGAATATATAACGCAAGTTGTCTTTTTTATGAATGCGATCATTAAATGGAAGATTGTCGGCCCATTAACCTTTGTTTGGGCGCTAAAATATACGTCAAAATGAACATGCACAAAAATGTGTAAGGGAATTGTGGTTCAGTTCTTAGTATTACAAGATAGTACAATGAACACATTGCACAGTTCAACTCGGGTTTGACAGAGCTTGAAGGTGGAAGATTTAAAATGATGATTCTCACATGCATGTAATAACAAATATACGCTTAGATGCAGATGTAAAAGTGTTTGAGATTGTGAAGATGTCCATGCGATTATCTGCCATTTTGTCGTAATAAAAAAAAATGGTCAAGAATTTGTACTCATATATGTACGATCTCAACTAGGATCCGTATTCATGAAAGGTGCTTAACACTGTAACCGTCATATCAGCTTCGGCTTCTGTTTTGGTCTTGAGAAATGTCCATCTTCAGACCCAAAGAAGACTATCTTTGAAAATTTACCATTGGAATGACTTGATCGATAACCGAGCCAGTTATTCCAGTGTTAAGTGATCAAAAATGGTCTTCTCTTGGTCTGCAAATGGACATGTACTATGAGCAAATTTATATTTTCTTGAATAAGTTCGAGGGTTGAAGGGTTAAGTACAAGGAGATGGGTAAATAGTGTGAATTCGTTAGCTGACTATTCGGCCGCCTTTCTGTGAAAAGCTGCTGAAAATAGACCTTTCCGGTTTTAGCTATGCCCCGCCAATCTCTAGCTAAGCTCCACCCACGCATCGCTCACGTTGGGAGCGATCGATCTCTGAACTCCCTGACTATAAATTTCCAGAAAACTATACAGGTAAGATATTGAATATTTTGGAACTAATTTGACTGGGCCCTGTTGCTGCATGTGACAGCAACAGCGTCCAGTCAAATTAGTTTTAAAATATTCAACAGCATCTTTATTAAATCGTAGATACATACAATTCGTACAACGTTTCGGACTTTTAAGAGTTAAAGACGGGCCAAAGCATGGGTAACTACAGCACATCAAGCTCCTCCTTTCCCTTTATGCTGCCTTGTGATTCGTCAAACCATGCTTTTCTCCTTCTCCCGAAGATTGTATTATGTCATCATTAGGCTACCTACAACATCTCTCCTCCTCCTCCTCCTCCTCCTCCTCCTCCTCCTCCTTCTACTTCTTCCTCCTCTTCTTGTTCTATTATTATTAATGTTATTGTTGTTATTACTGTTGCGACAGTTGGCAATATTATTATTCGCCTCTTGATTTATTTAATGTAATATGTGTGTGCGTAAGTGGAAGACACGCTCATAAGACATGTCTTATTGTGCTCCCACATAGACTAAAAATACACCTTGTTTAGGTCAAAGACGGGTCAAATAGAATCATTTATGACATAATCATTATGACGCCATCATACACGCCACTTAGCCGATTATGACGTCATACGACGTCAGATTGATAGATGGATACTCTGGAAAGGTGAATTACGTGGGTGTATAAGCTAGGCACTATTCGTGAATAAATGTTTGTGTTGTCTTTGAAATGGTAGCTAAAATGGACATCTTGATCGATGTACGCATGCTTCTCTCAATTTGTTAAATGGCCACCTGTACATCCAACAATGATTATAGCGAATTGAATAAGGGTTATCAAAATGGCGGCCGTTAATTGTAACGCGAACATTAATTTGCTATAATAAATATCTTTTGGAGCAAACAGAATGTGGCAATTATAGACGAGTTTGACTGTACTCTTACTAGTCTTGGTAACGTCTGTGTTATATTTCTTTTACTAATATACTTCTTGGCAAAGTTTACGTTAGATTTACTTTAATAATATATTTCCTGGTTACTGTTGGGCGATGGCGATTAGTCTGTCCGTCATATGTCTGTTAATATGAATAACACGTTTTATGGCTTAAAACGAAAGGTATGTTAGAAGATATGTATGTGGCCAGTAAAGTACAGCCACAATTTGGATTTCCAATGTATTGAAACCGATGGGGAAAATACAGATGAAGCCCATTTGGTAATGGATTAAATCAAAATTCGGGAAAATCGCAAAATCTATGTGATGTGATACGCTTAAGTTTGTACACCCATCAAACACCAGTGTTGTGCACCTTGCTTAAAGTATTGACATCAACGGGGATGTCAATGCAATTACTCCCCTGGCAAACATCGGGATGTATATTTGAGCGGATTTTGTGTCTATCAGTGAATTAGAAGTAGAATGTGTGTTGTTGTTCCGTAATATCATGGCCACCCGCCCCAGTTTATCACCAGTGGCAGACATGCATGTCCATTAGTGCGTGTTTCAATGGCTACTGGTGGAAAAGGGCACGTGCAGTTCTGCATTTCCCTCGTAAAACTGAGCATGTGATGATTTGTGTGCCATCTGATATGCTTGCCACAGTAGTCAACCATGCTTTACTCATGATGGACAATACTAAAATGGATGACTAAATGTAACCATTACCACACACAAATGTTCATAATTCTGGCCCCTTTATTTTCCAGAGACCATTGAACCTTTACTCGTTCACATCAGCGATGATTTTCCCATTTCTCCATTGGACACATACCAATTGAGGATTACAGTTTATCCGTTGATCATGTGACGGCATACTCAACTACGTCACTTATAGGCTGACGTCATAATCAATTACGTCATGAATGGCATGATTTAGTCTGTCTTAAAGACGTAATTATTGTCCGCCAAGTTGTACGAATTGTATGTCTTTACTATTTAATAAACATTATGTTGAATATTTTGAAACGTAGGCCGAAACAGCACTCAGTCAAATTAGTTTCACAATATTCAACAGCTTACCTGTTTAGTTTTCCGGAAATTGAGATTCATAGAGTGCAAGAATAGCTTGGACACCAACACATGCAACGCGTGGGTGGCGCTTATGTAGAGATGGACGGGTCATGGGCAACCGGGAATTTCTGTGTAATCAACTTCTATGACAATGCACATGTATGAACAATCATACACAGAGTTGAGCAATGTATTCTTTGCATCACTCTTACCGACAAATTCAACTTACAGAAATGATGAAAGGAAATCCTCCCCTATCTTCCAGATTGTGATACATCTGGTCCACAACACAACTAAACTAAGAGTATTGCACAGACAAGATATGAAGAGTCGCGTCAAAAGGACTGTTACACAGTCATATTTTTTGTCAACTTGGTTTATGTGTGGACTATGATGTTATAACCCAATATGGGAAAGAAAACAGAGCAGTTTTGATATGTAATACTTTTCGATCCTATCAGTATCATAAACAAACAACTTTCACGAGCTGGTTCCCATGGCAAAGAGCAGTGAGATGCATCTTAAAGGTTTATAGTTATAGAGGCATGCTTACTTAGATGCAGTAAACAACATGAGGGGTACAGATGATCCATTGAATTATGCATGTGGGTTGAATACTGGACATGCCCTCACATCAATTATTACAATCGAGATTCATTATCCTCGTAGAACAGCGATTTCATCCTAAATGTCCGCCAGTGTCGTATGTCAATTATCAGACGATGTGAATTCTGTAAATGTGAAGCACGGGACTCTAACTAGCCAAACACAATATTGACTAACACCGTGTAGAAGTCTGAGCCGGTGAACGATTACAACATGGATAGCATATTCATACATTCGGCTGATATTGACGGAGCGACACATCTGTGCGATTATTATGCCACACACACAAAACAAAAATAATTTAAACGGGCTCTCTGGTGTAAGAGACTGGAGATTGTCAGTGGCTATGTGGGTGACGGGGGTGGTGGTGACGCGTATGGCTGGTGGCTGGTGGTGATGGTACGGTAAATAGAACATAATAATAAGTTGACTATGTGTATATATTCAAATATGTTAAAACGTTATAATAAAACCAATGCCGCGGACAGTAAGACCTGCATAGGACAATGACTGGCTACTGACGATGACGATCATGATCAAAAGATGCTGATGATGATGATGACTACGATGACGATAACGACGACGGCGACGACCACGACGATGACGATGATGACGACGATGTCAATGATGACGACGATGGTGATGATGACGGTGATGATGATGATACCCATATGTCACGATGTGACCTGGCCTGTAAATAAACTTGAACTTGAACTGGCACTTGGTTTCTTTTCCACGGTATACGATGCTATTGCCATAAAAAGCATGTTTCCATCCAAAAAGGTAGATTTATTGGGGTCATTCAACAATTGTGTAACTCATTTTCTTGGAATTCTTATACCTCGGATGCCTTTAACACATCCCATGCTAACGCAGGCTACTGGGCCAGTACTGGGCCAATTCGTGGGCCAATTGGCGCGGTACTGGCCAAAGACCGGCCCAGTAACATGCGTTATCAAGGTTGTAACCCTTGGCCGACAGGCGCTTCCCGTCCAAAATTACGGAACGTTCACCAATACCCCATCCGTGGCACGTTCCAGACCTGTTACTAGTGAAACCGGCCACGGCATCTTGCCACTCTATATATTTGATACATTTTAAACCAGTGACCATCAGTTACCGTACAAGTTGACGGGACATGATTAGTGAAGAGTTAATTAGCATTCAGTTGTTTCTTTATCAGGGCTTGCAATTCAAGTTTATATCAAAATGCATGCCTCGGTGATGCTATGTAATAATATTGTAAACACGCGCACGTGCACACGGACGCTTACCCTCGCACACACATACGCGCGGGTATTATCATTTTAGATTGATCCCTTTCTCCTCCACTCTCAGCAAACTCTTTAGTAGGATCATGTGAGAACGCATGCGCAGTAAGCGCGTTGCTTAAACGGACTCGTATAGTCAAAGTTGACCAAATTGACAATTGCTTAGTGAGAGACAATTTGGCTGGGAATTGATTTCGTCAAAACAGCGTTCGTATCGCGGATTATCGTAGTCGAGGTAAGTACGCAAATAATTTCGTGCATTGCAAACAACTAAACCCCTTGGTAAATGTAGGCTACGTTTAAGTAATAACGTGCTCCTGCCAAATTAATTTCTTAAATAGTTTGCAGACATTGTGTATAATCACGTTACTGTATTAGGAGGGCTTCTGTCGTTTCATTGCAGGAATAGTTGGGAGACGTGGCGGGTTGTGAGAATGCCGGAGCTTTAACAAGCTGGCCAGCGCGTAGCCCGCGACTGCGCCGATCAGATATGGCAATGCAAATGTACTTCTTTTGAATATAATGGAACTAATTTGAGTTAGTTTGTCGACACAGAGGAAGCGACACCATCCAGTGAAATAATTCTCATAATTACTCACAAGCAGTCTAGCGGGGCTGCATTGAGACGATAGTATTAACATTTTGTGTTGAATGGGTTAAATCATTTTTGACAATACATTGCGATTCATTAGTTTTTGCACGCTTTGCTCAAGGTTGGTGGTCTGGTAATATGTGTTTAGGACATGCACATATGTGTGCGTTGGTCGAGTGTATATTGCTGTATATGTGTGCGCAAAGTATGCACCCGATTTATTACTCAAGTATATGAATGCCTTCATAATCTATGAACCTTTCCAGTTTTAGATATGTCCCTCTCATCACTATCTAAGCTCCACCCACGCACCGACGTGTTGAGATTGATCGATCCCCGAATGTCCTAACTATCAATTTCCTGAAAACTATACAGGTAAGCTGTTGACTATGGTGTAGCTAATTTGACTTGGTGCTGTTGCTGCCTATGGCAGCAACAGCGCCCAGTCAAATTAGTTTCAAAATATGCAACATAATATTTATTAAAAAGTAAAGACATACAATTCGTACAACAACGCATAGTCCGTCTTCAAATATGCGTTCGTGACTTACTCATCGACACCATTCATGGCGTCATTCATTCTGATGACATTCTACTCGTCGCCTAGTTGATTATGACGTCATATGATGGGTTGATAAAGTGGAAAGATCTATGGGCTTGTTAAGCATGACGTCGCTGCGCGTGATTCGTAGCTCGGAGGTGTGTATTTTGCTTTATTACAGCATACGTAAGTGTTTATGATGTCATTATTTGTTGTTAAACAAAAACATTGTTTTGTGTATTTAATACTCGAGCTGAGCCCGGACATACGTCATCACTTAACAATCCCATGTGCTTGTTAAGTATGACGTCACTGCAACCCGGAAGTCTGTATTGTACTGTATTACATCATATGTACGTGTTTATGACGTCATCGTGTGCTGTTAAGCAAAGGCATTGTTTTGTGTATTTAACAACCGAGCTGAACCCGGAAATAGTTCATCATTTAACTAGCCTATTACAGAACGTGTAGGCTGATATCACAATCTTAATAAACAGAATCCTCCATCATCAATCTGGGGTCAAGTTCGACTCCTAACCACAGTTAGCTATGACTAACTAGAATACCAGTCGAACTTAAAATAGTTAACTAGCTAGTCAACTATATTCAACCGAGCGCCTGACCTCGGTTCAGATGGATACTGTAATATGTGCGTAAATTTCAAAATGGCGGACACCGACCGCTTGCCACGAATAAATCCTTATAAGTGTAAATATTTCACTAAATAACTTAGGTTTGATGAAATTATGCTTTCCCATTGTATGCCAATGTTCACAAGCCCATATTCCATCAAACTTTATGCCACATGGACGCGTTTTGACGTCTTAGCGGACAAACATAATCCATTTTCGTAGGTCATCAAAACAGACGACAGAAAGGGTTAATGGAGAGTGGTACCCGGCTCCATATTTTCTGCAATAGTACTTCAATAGGGAACCGGGTACCAACGAACTATAGTCGACTACGATCAAGTTCGACTGGGCATAGCAACTGCGCTTGATCAGTAAACCAGCAAATTGACTACAGTTAGCGAGTCGAACTTCACCTAGGCTATATCATTATTCTTACCTATCACGAGACATGGTAACTCGAGTTTATTTCTGTTATTTAGCTTTACCGCTTTCTACAAAAGCATCATAGAAGTATAGCCATGCTTATTAAAATGTTGCAGACATTGAAAACATTATAGATAATTTTATTTATAGTGTTTTAACCAGATTACAGATTAGGAAACTGAAAGGGCATAGTAAACCTGTGTGAAGGGGTATAATCAATCGATTCTAAAAAATTGGCTATGCTGTCATTTGTCATAGTAACAATATTCTATTAAATGAGTAAACCTTTACTCATTATATTTGTCAAATTGTGCCTTTTAATCAATCTTAAGCCTGCCCCGTAGGTGGGGCTTAGAATACACCTTCCATATCCTCTGCATGTCGTAAGAGGCGACTAAAGGAGGTAAGGGTGAGGTACCCCTGACAGAAACCTCGAGTGCTGAAGACGGAGGTTCCAGGCCGCACGGCGCACTCTAATAAACCATGGATCCACGCACTTAACGCTTATGATCATGTCGATAGTCACTTACAGGACTGGCGATATGATCAGCGAACGAAAAGAAGAAGAAGATCAATCTTAAGCTGTTACAACTAGAATGTTCCTTTACAGGTGCGTGGTCAGCGATATCAACAGTTGTTAGATTTTAAGCTGTGGCGAAGATTTGTGACCTTTTGACCTCGGCCTACCTCATTATGAAACTGATTTGCATGTAAACCATATGCAATCGTAGACGATACTATAAGCAATATTGTGAGAAGTCGATCGCCAGCCTACAACGATTCTATCAAAGGATATGCCAACTTTTTTATCCCTACCCCTTAATATGGTCTGCTTCACTGTGAGTATTCACTCTAATATAACCCATCAAAAACCATCTTGAGTCCCAGTTTATCACATGTTAACATACATAATGTTACAGAGGGCATCTAAAGCTGTTAGAAAAATATAGTTTCGTCAATTAGTTGGGGGGGGCGGGGTATCCAGGTGGGTCTCTCCAACCACCTGGATAATTGTGAAGGCATGGATTGCTATATTATAACTAACTATATAGGAAGGGTATACACATATATAGCATATAAAATGCACATCACGCACCCACCCCATTATGATCCTGCGAGGGTGATAACATGATCGTGCAACAGGCAAGGCCTGAAAACATTGTCGATTTGACGAAAATATGTTACAGAAATTGTAAATTATTAACACACACCACCCCGTCCCAGCCAAACACCAATCCCAGCCCACTCGGCATACCTCAGTTGGGTAGGGTGGGTTGGGATAGACGGGGTGGACGACGACGACGGCCGGCAAACGATGACTGACTAGCGTTGACTGATGCTGATCGACTTCAACGGATGACGATAAATAATGATGACCGATGACGATGAATGATAACCAACACGATGCCGATAACCGACGATTGCGAGGGCTGATAATGATGACCGAAGACCTTGCCCGATGATGACGACTTACGACGACGTCCACTGCACTGACGACCACGGACCACGGATGACAAGCGACCACGGGTGATGACAACTGATCGATGACAATGATGGGTAGACGACCATGACGGCCAATGACTGATGGCGATGGCGGTGCCTGTGAAGTTGAAACTAATGATGCTTGATGGCCGTCCAATGATGAACGATGATGACTGATGACGACCGACGGTGACCGACGACGACTGATGACAAGCAATCTGACAGATGATGATGACTGATGATAAGGACGGATTGCCTACAATGCTGACTGATCGTTACTGATCGACTGCTACCGCTGATGACTGATGACGACAGGCGATAACCGATTACGACGACTGATGACGAAGACCGACAACGACAACCAACATTTTATGATAATGACCGCTGAAGATGACCAATAGCGATGCACGGCGACGAACAGCGACGAAGATGGACGACGACGAACGACAATAACCACAGCCATCATAACTAGAAACACCACCAACACATATCATTACCTCCACCTTAGCGCAATCATTGCTGCAATCGTCACTACCAATATCACATTCACCGCGATCACATACAGGAAACACCGGAAGTCGCAGTCGCAACACGCGCACATATAACTCGCACAGTCGCAGGCACACGACACGCGCGTGCGTCCTTCCACGTTCTACTGACCGCCAATACGCATGCAAAATAGAGCGATCCATTGATAGTTATGCGCCCATGCCCCGCCCATTTCTCGATAAGCTCCGCCCAGGTTTTGTCCGTGTTTATATACGTTGAAGCCAGAATCCCAATTTCAAGTTAAGTATACAGGTAGGCTACATAATATTTTGAAACTATTTTGACTGGAGTGTGTTGCTGCCTACTATGGCAACACCAGCTTCCAGTCAAATTAGTTTCACACTATCCAATAGAATGTTTATTACATTGGAGATTCATCAAAGACATACAATTCGTACATTTCGCAGGCTTTATGCTTGTGACGTCACCATAAACATGCCAATTGAGCAGTGGTTGAGATAAAACAAGAAGAAAAAAGAATGATGAGACAATCACAACCACCACTCCCCCCCCCCCCACCCCACCCCTTCCCTCAAATGCATAATTTGATCCTCGGACCCGATTTCGGTGAAACGTTGCCCATGGGGTCCTGAAGATGTGTGATAAAGTTGGGGTCAAAATATCAAAGGTCAATGCCATGGTGACCCGATTAAAATGATTATTTTGAAAACCGCTTGCGTGAAAGACATATTTGCCATATAAGTGTATGCTTACGGTATGCAGCGTACCATATGCACGTCAGCGTTACCCCTGGGTGATCTACTTTTGACGCGTCGCACAGCTACCGGGATTCTATCGACCTTGTTAATTTAGACGTGTGTGCGGGAGCTGACTAACAACTAAGGATTCGTGGACTGCAGGTGTTGCCGCCGTGTGCTCCCCTGCTGCAATGGATGAATACGCCTGTAGATATGCCATGCCTATTTTCCCTCTTTGAACGTGTTTTGATCGAATTCAGAATTCCCAGAATCCCAATATCACGGTCATTATACGAGTAGCATGTTGAATATTTTGAAACTAATGTGACTGGGCGTTGTTGTTTTCTGTTCTTTTAACAGGATGTTTAAATAGTAAATCCATCAAATCCATACAATTTGTACACTTGACGGATTATTTCTGTCAATGATGATTGTGATGTCAGCCTACATGTGCCGTAGTTGATTATGACGTCAGATATTTGCTCGCCAGATTGGATTCATCCATTGTAGGTGAGCGTCACACTTTAAATGAAGACAGAAGATATGTTGCTAGATGGGGGTTCATAAAGCGCTCTAATTATATGCGCTACTTGCCCACAGGGTAGGCCTATTACGTCGTTATATATGTATACGTTCCATATCGTTCGTGTTATCTGCTTGACATAATACACAATTACAGATATGCCTGACTAATTCTGCGTAAGAAGCTCGGATGATCCATGCGCATATTCTAAGTAAATAACCTCGTTACATAATGTTCTAGTTTATGGGTTTAGCTGAGTACAAAGCCATCGATGTTCTGGAGTTATTCATGAAAGTGAGCAACTTGTAACTGCTTTATCATTTAGTTATTGTATTCTATCTACAGCAATGTGTTTCCAGAAAGGTACTCGCACCGCTATAGTGATCGTCATATGCACAGTCTTTTTGGCTAAGCAAGTCTCCTCCGGAAAACTACTCATGTTTTTAGTGGATGGTTTCCGATGGGATTATCTCGACATCCATGGTCCGCTGGAGACGCTTCCCGGATTCCAACGTCTCGTCGCATCAGGGGTGAAGACTGAATATACAAAGCCATGTTTTCCCTCCGAATCTTTGGTGAACTTTTACAGTCTCACGACAGGTAGGCCTGTGTTTGTTATCGCTATCTAGGCACTTAGACTGTGGCTAACCATCATGAACATACAACAGATATGCACCGTTAATCTGGACCTGTTGCAACAGGTTTATGTTCATTATAACAGACTGTAAATAACAGCTTGTCAATTATAAAGTGGGTGGCATGGTTTAAAGTCACTATCCATCTACCTATTTCTTTTTGCCGGCCGATTTTATTTTGGTAGCCGATTTTATTTTGGCGGCCGGTGTAAAGTTATAGCCTCATCGGCCGGCAGTTGACGGCTTACCTAAGGATTTCCTGCGCACATCATCAGAATTTTCTTTATATCTGCTTCTTATGTGGCTACTGTTGCTGCGGCTGCAGCTACCGCTACTGCTGCTACTGCTGCTGCTGCTGCTGCTGCTGCTGCTGGGACTGGGACTGCGACTGCGACTGTTGCTTCTGCTGCTGCTGCCACTGCGATTGCTACTGCAACTACTATTGATGCTGATACTGCGACTGCGACTGCGATTGCAACTACTGCTACTACTGCTGCTACTACTACTACTACTACTACTACTACTACTACTACTACTACTACTACTACTACTACTACTACTACCACTACCACTACCACTACTACTACTACTACTACTACTACTACTACTACTACTAATACTAATACTACTACTAATACTACTACTGCTACTTAAATAAAACTTCACAGATATGTTCTATACAGGTCTTAGGACTAGTCCACCACAAAAAGAAATTGGTTTTCCAAAGCTTTCAGTAATTTTTTTAGCGTTTGGACGTTGATTATTGTATGGCTGATTTGAATCCAGGTTATATCTATTGTGTTGTGGTTAAGGGTTTTTTCAAACAACAATTACATCAATAAAGGGGTGATCCGATTTGTTATCGCATCAACACGGGTTTATCCGATTTGAATAAAACTATATTTGTGCTATACAATGCTTAGAACTAGTACACATCGGAAAGAAATTGGTTTTCATATTTTTTCCATATGTTCTCGGCATTTGAACTTAGACAAGTTTATGACATCAGACTAAAAATCTTTGCTGCGATATTTACAGTGTTTGGAATTTGAATATGTTAGGGCTGATTTGCATCCATGTTACTTATATTATACTGTGGTTACTTTTTTCTTCAAACAATATTTACATGAACAAAGGTTTATTCGAATAAATCTTCAGAGATGTGTTCCATACGATCCTTAGGACTAGTGCACATCAAAAGGAACTAGATTTTCTAAATTTTCCCATATATTTACAGCGTTTGGACTTATTTTAAGGCTGATCTACATTCAGGTTAGTGAGTTTGCAATTTGTAATTTAGTGAACAAATGTGTGTCAGATTTGAATACAACTTGACATATTTATAATGGGTTTGATCTTTGATTTACACCCAATGTATGCTTATTGTGCTGTAGTTAAGGGTTTGACACTTTATTCAGGAAAGACGTATCCAATTTAGATTAAATGTGTTCATTTGTTCTATAGGCTGCTTAACAGTAGTCTTTATCCTATCAGTGTACTTGCGTGTGAAACGTTTCTACTTTTTTCAGGCTTTGAACTTTGCTTATGTTTGGACCATTTGCCTCTCGGTCAGACTTGGTGTGTCAGTAGTCAGTGTACTGGAGGTTACAATCAGGCAATGAGGCGTTATGGTTCAGTTTTAAAGCTATGTTTCTCCGAAGCCATGCTTGCCCGTTGGGTAGTACCATAAGTATTTTGATTCAACATGTAGGTTGTTAAATTTGAAAATGAGACTGTATCCACGTACCTGTGATGTACACTAAATATACAGATACGCTATTTGCATATGTACATGGCTGCACGTCATTTCTCACACTATATTTAGTCGGTGCAGGCCCGACCCTGGGGCAACATAAGAAGGCGAGATATTTGGTATCTTCTGCAAACTCGTGTTCAGTTTAGATTTGCTGCAGCTAAACTATCAGGCATATGCTACCCAAACTTCATGTCTAGCTTTATTACATAGTACCTATGAATTATTGCTCCCTTTTTGAATTTTAACCAAACTTCATCTATAGCGTTATTACTGCATTTCTATCAATAGTCACATGCATTTATCCCATTCCTGCCTATACTTTCAGGTCAGGGGCTTTGCTATTCCTGGCTAAGTTTTAGGCTTACCTTAATTTAGCCCATCCAAGTTAATTTTTCCATTTAGCTCAGCTACAGTTAAACGATCGGGTTATAGTTACTAAACTTCATCTGTATATTTTTACCAGAATTTCTATCAATACTGCAATCCAAGTCCTATCGATATCATTGGCTCAAAGACTTTGTTCTATCTGGTTAAGTTTTGGGTTTATCTTTGATTTAAAAAAATTAAAACTTATTACCCTTAGTATCCTTTTGTCAACGACCTTAATATGTACACATATATAAACAGGCGCACTGCGTGGTTGCACTGCAGCTATATTTCTGGCTTAAAATGATGGCGATAAAATCTCCGTATCTGCGCAATTTTTTCCGGATCACACACGCAGTTGTGGAATTCTAGGCCGTGCTCTCACTGGTGACGTAACCGGCATAGCGCAATACTGAGGTATGGTCTATTCCCGATTAACTCTCCAGTGAAAACACGGCCCTAGTCTAATGTAATCTGATCACGTGGGCCTGAAGCCTCCCCTAGGCGCCAACGCTGGCCTGTGAGCGACGAGGTACCCTCGTGTTTCGGCTAATGAGCATGTGCGAGTGTGCGATGGCATATGGACACTGGCCGTCACCTTACATGCACACTAATTATGGAAGGAGTCCTTCTCCTTCGATCAATACTCACCATTCTATTACTTCTGATATACAGCTGGCCCTGACAGCTGGCTCTAGGACTAAAGACTTAGAAAGCTTTACCGACTCCTGGAACCTGGTACTCGGCTCCCAACTGCCAAGTACCCGTCTACCATGAAGCTCATTCTTGTTTGCATAGTAACAAGAGAACACATACTTTTTGCAGTTGGAATGTCTTGAAATTGTTTAAGCCTAAGTCTTTTTGCTGTGATTAATTGTGATAGCTTGTGCGTTCTACTAAGGATATTTGGATTAATATGGATGCCACCGATGATAACCAGGTCGTATATTTCCATGTTATTCCATAGTTAAAAGACTTAGGTCTCTAAAATTTCGTCTGTGTCGCATGTTCCAATTTCTAACCCCAAAGAATCTGGGAGGTGTGTTAACAATGAAATATGCCGGATGATCGCCTTCTTTAAATCCCAACAAGCGATCGGAAGATATGAAAATAGGTGTTAGCTACGGTGTTTATTAACACGAATATCGTCGTTCTCCGTAAGATCCGAGCGGGTGACGGCACACCCGGGGGTTCTCGGATGTTTATGTGAAGAAAATCTTTCATTAATTCGCGCATCTGATTCTAGGTGCTGCGTACTAAAATGGTACCAGAAAACTTAGGAATTTTCAAGTTTTGCATGTTATCACGGTCTGTTTGCAATGATCGGTGATTTTTTTTATAATTCTTGATTAAGATGTGTGGTCTGCGGTTTTACCGTGTGCTACAGCAGTTTGTTTACATTTTGTTGTTTCTTCACATACCGTTTTGGCTTTCGTTAGGAGTATAATTTATATTTATTAGTAAATATACCCCGAATGCTATGCAATATGATTCCTGGTTCCGTGATACATCCTTAAGGATCAGTGTATGGGTGTATTATTGCTCGCTTCGTTCTTGTCATCATAATCAATGTGATCGTTGCTGTAACGTTGCGGGGTGGGGTGCGGGAGGGTTAACAGTTAATTTATGGTCAAACTATTTGAAAATTAATTGTCTGCCTTCCATCTCTGTCTCGTTCCGCTTGCTTGTTGTAGGTTTGTGCTTATTTATAGGCCAAGCCAGCCCCGCCATCATGTGACGAGTGCCACAAGTTTGTCCGGGTTCTGTTTAAGGACCATGTCTGCTTTCGATGTACGAAATGTAACCTTGACAATAGGTGTAATGTATGTGCAGTGTGGTCGGTTGACATGGTTTTAAAGTTCCTTGCCCAGAAGGACTTGGCTGGGTCTGACGCGGGGCCAGCGGACCGAAAGCAAATCGTGGAGCGTCCGTTTCGGCCCCTGGGGGCGCTCCACATCTACAGCCGGAGGTGGCGGAGATGGCACCTCCGGCGTGGTTTGGTCCGGCTATGCAGGGCTTCCTACATAGCGTTCTGCCCACGTTGGTCTCGTCCATGCTGCCGAAAGTTGTAGGGCAGTCTCACCCCATGTTTGGTTCAGACCCTGTCCTTGGACAGGGTTCTGGACTGGCCACCGAGGGAGCCGTCTCGTACGGCCCCCTGGCAGTCCCGTCGGGCTCCGGCCTGATGGGTTCTGTCTCTCTGCGGCCACCTCCGGGTGGTCCAGCAGCGGTGGCCGGTCCGTCAGGCATGGGAGCCGTCTGCCAGAGGAGGATAGGTTGCTGCGGCCTGTGATGCTGCGGGTGGAGAATATGGAGGTCGATTCCGTCATGGACGAACCGCCCTCCATCTGTCTGGGCAGCGGCTCCGCCCGTGGTTGAGGCCAATCTGGTACCGGGCACCGGTCCCATGATGGTTGGTTTGCCGCCAACCAACACGGTGACGGGTGTGCCGGGCAGGCGTGGTACTCACCTATCTCGCCTGGTCTGGCGGTCAGACATGGAATGCCATTGGCGCCCGTGTTTGGCCACGGTTCCGTGACTGCTACGGGTCCGCACGGTTTTCCGTGCGGGCCTACTCCATGGACGGTGTGTGTTCCATGGGGTGGCGATGGAACCGTATGCTACCGGAGTTTCTGGCGTGTCAGCGACGGCTCCTAGCCAGGAGGCCGTTGCTGGTAGGTCCGTGAACATGTCAACGGCTGACGAGTTCACGGGTGTGTCCTCCTCGGAAACGGACTGGTCTGAGGCTCTGGCTTGGCTAGCCAGGGTAGACCCGTCTGTGGTTTCGATCACGGCCGAGGAGGATGCGCCCCGTCCAGCGGTGGCATCGATCAGGACGGGGACCTTGCCCGCAGCCCGGATCCAGTCCATTGGACTGGATCCACGGTTTATTGAGTTGCTGGAGGCTATTTATAGCAAGCAACTCATGACCAATGGCCAGCTTCGTGCGGCCTCAGGGGAGGTGCGGGCGAGGTGTCGTATTCCACAGTGGGAATACGACAGGTATGGTGTTGTTCCATCAGTCACCGAGGATGACCGGTGGGTTCTGGGTGTCCAGAGTGCTGGAGCGGGTGGCCCCGCCCTGGCACTGGTGGACAAATCCCAGGGAAACCACGATGAAGACCTGTCCCTTTGTGATGAGGGTGTGAGGGCAGCTATGAGTGCTGTCAACCACTCGTATCGCCTTCTTCATTCGGTGTGGGCTGAAGCAGGGGCAGGCCACCCTGTGCCACTTGTGGTGCTTTCGCGTGTCAATGACGACCTGGTGCTGTCTATGTGCGCATTGTTACCAAGTCGAGGAGGCAGATGGTTCTTGACCATATGCGTCCAGCTACGGCTGTCAGGGAGCGTCTTCGTGGGATGCCCTGACAGTCCCTAGCATCTTTGGTGGCCAGGTGCGGGCCATCTTAGAAGACACGGCTAGCATTGCGCAGAATCGGCTGGTGGTGGACATGCAGCTAGAGCCAGTGCGTCAAGCGCACGCACTAGGGGCGGTAGCAAAGCCGCTGACCATGGAACCTTCTAAGAAGCAGAAAAAGCACAAAGGCAAAGCGAAAGCTAAACCTAGTGCTGCTTCTGCTTCTTCTGGGCTTTCTCAGCCGCCTCCGGCGAAGAAAGCCAAGAAGGTTGTAGAAGCTCCTACCCTCCCCAATGTTGCTCCTGATCGCCTGAGAGGCGGGAAGGGCAAGGGGAAGGGAAAGGGTAAGTCCTCAAAGGGCGGAAAGAAGGGAGCGGATCGTACCTGAGGGTACGAGAGCTCGCTTCGTATCTGCCTGGACCGCACCTGTGCGACAGGAACAGTGGTGCCAGTTAGAACAGCCGAGCCAAGACCAAAATGGTTCTCTCTCTCTCTCTCTCGTCAAGAGAGGGGGGTGGGGTGGGGTGGTGGAGAGCGGATTGCGAGCCGGACACCCCATTAGGCATCCAGGCGTCTATAGTGGGTGGAAGGCTGAAGCGTTTCGTCGAGGCTTGGCGAGGTGTGACGTCAGACAGTCTGGCCCTGGGGTACATGCCGGAGTGGTGGGATTTTCCACCACAGAATCTGTCTTTGGCACCTGTCTGGACACCCGTACCAGGGGAACCAGACAAGTTAGAAGCCATTCAAAAGGAAGTGTCAGGTTTGCTTCTAAAGGGAGCAATAAAACCAGCAAACCAGAACACTCCAGGCTTCTATTCAAACATGTTCCTTGTCCCCAAGAGCACAGGGGGATAGAGGCCCGTACTCAAGCTCAGGCCATTAAATTGGTTTAACCATACGCCTCGGTTCCAGATGGAAACTCCGAGGTCGGTAATGGCAGGATTGAGGAAAGGGATGTGGTGTGTGTCGATCGATCTGAAAGATGCATATTTCCACATCCCAATGAACAGGAGTTGTCACAGGTTTCTGAGATTTGCGTTTCAGAATCAAGTATGGGAGTCTATAGTCCTCCCGTTCGGCCTGTCGACAGCTCCAAGGGTTTTCACAAGACTGGTCCTTGCGGTGACAGCGTATCTCAGAAAAGAGAACGTGGCGCTACACACCTACAGAGACGATTGGCTGATCAAAGCAGACACATCAGCCAGGTTAGAGGTGGATACTGCTCTGACTCTGAAGTTACTTTCAGATCTAGGCTGGATAGTCAACAAGGAGAAATCCGAGTTGACACCCACTCAACATTTCGTTTATTTAGGGATGCGATTCGATCTCGAGGAGGGCAAGGCTTACCCGTCAGAGCCCAGAGTGGTGTCTCTGTAAGCCATCCTCAAGATTTTTCGATTGGGAAACCACATTCAGGCGAGGCGGTTTCTTCAGATGCTGGGCATGATGGTCTCCATGGAGCAGGTAATCCCGTATGCTGCTCTGATGCGAAGACCTATCTAGTTGTATCTGATGTCTCTGTGGAAACAGAGAACAGAACCCCTGTCAAGGCTGGTGCCAGTTTTGGAGCCAATAATGTCGCATCTTGTATGGTGGAGAAAGCGTCAGAATCTCCTAGTAGGGGTGTCGCTGCACCTACCCCACCCCCAGCTATCCGTGTACACGGATGCATCGCTGGAGGGGTGGGGGCCTGCCTGGGAGAACACCAGGTCTCGGGCACATGACCTCTCCAGGAGAGCCAGCTGCATATCAATCTGTTGGAAATGATGGCAGTGGAACTGGCATTGAAAGAGTTTCTTCCAATGGTCAGGGGCAAGGCGATATTGATACGGTCGGACAACTCGACGGTAGTATCATACATAAAGGCGGGACCAAGTCACCCACACTGTGCATCAAAGTGTGGCACTTGATTCAATGGTGCAGGAATTACTCGGTTGTTTTGAAAGCAGCTCACATTCCTGGGCGATTGAACATTCTGGTGGATGCTTTGTCTCGCAGACATAGAATTCTGCCAGCGGAATGGTCTCGCGACCCTCCAGCTCAACGAAGGATCTTCGAGCATTGGGGCAAACCCAACGTGGACTTGTTCGCCACAAGGAAAGATGCTCAAATCATGACTTATGTCTCGCCGATTCCAGATACAAATGCCGTCGATGCAGACGCTCTGGCGATAAGCTGGAGAGGGATGCACGCTTACGCGTACCCACCCACCATTCTTCTGCTGAAGATATTGGTGAAGATCAGGGAGGAACCATGCCTGGTCCTGCTAATAGCGCCATTTTGGCCCAGCAGGGCGTGGTTCATGGATCTTCTAGATCTGCTGGTGGAAAACACAGGGCAGTTACCCGAGATTCCGAACATAATCTCCCAGGCCAAGGGACGCATCCTACACGAGCGTCCCGAAATGTTCAAATTGACTGCATGGATGTTATCAAACAACGTTCCACGTCGGAAGGCTTTTCTCGACAAGCTGCCGATTTTATCGCGGCTGCGAGAAGGAGGTCAACCTTCAAGTCATATAACAACAAGGTTAACAGATTTGCAGACTGGTGTGAAGAAAAGGGTATTGATACCTTTCAATCCACTATTCAGCACATAGCAGACTTTCTCTGTGAGCTGTTCTTTTCAGGACTAGCTCCCGTCACAATTGCTGGATACAAATCCGCTTTGGCATCAGTTATCCCTTGTCTAGCCAACAGGGATAGTCCAGAGGTGGCCCAGTTGAATGTGATGGTGACGAGAATGAGCAATCTCCGACCGAGACAACCGGTAGTCATTCCAGCCCGGAGTCTATCTTTAGTGCTTAATGTACTGGCCAAGCAACCTTTCGAACGGTTGCGTTCGGCTAGTCTAAATCATTTGACTCTAAAGGCGGTCTTTCTATTGGCAGCTTCCTCAGCTAGACTTCGCAGTGAGATCCATGCACTTTCAGCAGAGAGGGACCGATTTATTGTCTCCGGAGAGGGTCTGCGCCTACTGTCAAGAGCAGAGTTTATGTCAAAGAATCAATCTTTGAGATATCCCGGCAAACCGATCATTATACCAAAACTAACAAGGTTTGATCGTGATGCCCAGTCGTGCTTTGACTAAGTACAGAAAACGGACATACTCGTTACGGTCGAATGCATTCAGACTACCCAAGAGATTGAGACTGGGCACCAGGTGCAATGCGCAAGGGCACACGATGTTAGAGGAACAGCCGCCTCGACCGCCCTTTACAATGGTGTTCCGTTATAGGACATCATGGCCGTTGCACAATGGCACTGTGAGTCCTCTTTCACGGATTACTATATGAGGGATGTGTCAGACTCCGCCAATCCACTCGCTTTAGCTATTTTGAAACGATAGTTATGCGGCAAGACTGCTCTTCTCCATTTTTTGGCATTTGTAAGAAAGAATTAAGAAGCAGACATGGTCGAGCGAGAGGATGACAACCAGATTATGTCACTGATGGCCGGACAAGTGAATGGTTGGAGGCGCCACGTCTGGAATCCATATATCATGAGGCAATTCAAGATTGAGAGTTTTTTGTATCATGTCTATATATCATGTTCATTCATCTTATATATTCATGCTCATTCCCAGGCTAATACATATATGTATATGCAAAGAGCAGTTAACTCTCTTGGCATATTTGTGTTTTCAGGAGAGATGCATGTTCGTGAGTTATCTCCCTTTTCTTAGGAGAGAAGGGGGGTGGGGCGTTGATGCGAATGTGATTCGGTTCCGTTAACTTGATGGTCCTTTTATGTCTCCATTAGTCAAGTTTAAGTCTAGCACTTTCTCCAAGGGGCAAAAGTAGCAGGTATGCCTTGCCCCTTCCCACTAGGTTACTGATCAAATCTGGTGTGTATCAGAAGTAAGAGAATTGTGAGCATTGATCGAAGGAGAATGAAGGAAATTTCTCCTTCGATAAATACTCACCATTCTGTTACTTTCTGATACACAGCTGGCCCTGACAGCTGGCTCTAGGACTATAGACGTAGAAAGCTTTACCGGCTCCTTGGAACCGGGTACTCGGCTCCCAACTGCCGAGTACCCGTCTACCATAGAGCTCATTCTCGTTTGCATAGCAACAAGAGCTGTCCACGCTTTTTGCAGGGAGAGATTTAAAGTTTTTTGAAAAGAAATCTAAGTCTTTTATCTGTGATTTGATAGTTTGTGCGTTCTTGAAAGGATATATCTGGATAAAATGGAGAATACCGCCGATGATAACCAGGTTGTATAATTCCTTATTATCCCTAGTTAAAAGACTTAGGTCTCTAAATTTCGTTGTGTGCATGTTCCAATTTCTGACCCCATAGAATCTGGGACGTGTGCTAACAACGAGATATGCCAGACGATCGCCTTCTTTAAACCCCAACAGGCGATCGGCAGATATGAAAATAGGTGTTTGCTACGGTATTTCTAACACGAATATCGGCTGACGTCGTTCTCCGTAGGGTCCGAGAGGGTGACGTCACACCAGTGATTATCGGATGTTTATGTAATTCGCACATCTTGTTCTTGGTGCTGCGTACTAAAAATGGTACCAGAAAACTTTGGAATGGTCAAGTTTACGTGTGATCACGATCGGTTTGCAATGATCGGTGGTGTCAAAATTCTTGAGAGATGCGTGGTTTTACCGTGTGCTACAGCAGTTTGTTTACATTTTGTTGTTTCTTCACGTATCGTTTTGGCTTTCGTTAAGAGTATAATTTATATTAATTGGTAAATATACCCCGAATGCTATGCGATATGATTCCTGGTCCCCAAGAGCACGCGGGGATGGAGACCCATACTCAATCACAGGCCATTAAATTGGTTTATCCATACGCCTCGGTTCCAGATGAAAAAACCGAGGTCGGTAATGGCAGGATTGAGGAAGAGAATGTGGTGTGTGTCGATCGATCTGAAAGATGCATATTTCCACATTCCTATGAACCGGAGTTGGCACAGGTTTCTGAGATTTGCGTTTCAGAATCAAGTATGGGACTTTACTGCTCTCCCGTTTGGCCTGTCAACAGCTCCGATGGTTTTCACAAGAGTGGTCCTTGCGGTGACAGCGTTTCTCAGAGATGCAGACGCTCTGGCGATAAGCTGGAGAGGGATGCACGCTTACGCGTACCCACCCACCATCCTTCTGCCGAAGGTATTGGTGAAGATCAAGCAGGAACCGTGTCTGGTCCTGCTAATACCGCCGTATTGGCCAAGCAGGGCTTGGTTCACGGATCTGCTAGATCTGCTGGAGGAAAATCCAGTGCAGTTGCCCGAGATTCCAAACATAATCTCCTAGGCCAAGGGACGCTTCCTACACGAGCGTCCCGAAATGTTATTGACTGCGTGGTTGTTGTCAAACAACGTTCCATGTCGGGTGGCTTTTCTCGACAGGCTGCTGATTTCATCGCGGCTGCGAGAAGGAGGCCAACCTTCAAGTCATATAACGACAAGGTTAACGGATTTGCAGACTGGTGTGAGGAAAGGGGTATTGTTACCTTTCATTCCACTATTCAGCAAATAAGCAGACTTTCTCTGTGAGCTGCTCTTTTCAGGACTAGCTCCTGTCACAATTGCTGGATACAAGTCAGCTTTGGCATCAAGTTATCCCTTGTCTAGCCATCAGGGATAGTCCAGAGGTGGCCCAGGTGAGTGTGATGGTGAAGGGAATGAGCAATCTCCGATCGAGACAACCGGTAGTAATTCCAGCCTGGAGTCTATCTTTAGTGCTTAATGTACTGGCCAAGCACCCTTTCGAACCATTGCGTTCGGCTAGTCTAAAGCATTTGACTCTAAAGGCGGTCTTTCTATTGGCAGCTTCCTCAGCTAGAAGGCGCAGTGTGATCCATGCACTTTCAGCAGAGAGGGGCCGATTATTGTCTCCAGAGAGGGTCTGCGTCTACTGCCAAGTGCAGAGTTTATGTCAAAGATCTCGGTCTTTGAGATATCCCGGCAAACCGATCGCTATACCGAAACTAAATAGGTTAGATCGTGATGCCAGTATCTGGTGCCCAGTCCGTGCTTTGACTAAGTACACAACGGACAGACTCGTTACGGTCGAATGGTAGACATCTGTGGATCTGCCTTATGGAGCCATATCGCGCCGCATCCATGGATTCTATCTCTCGTTTGCTAGTCGAATGCATTCAGATTACCCATGAGATTACGACTGGGCACCAAGTGCAAGGCGCAAGGGCACGTTGTTAGAGGAATAGCCGCCTCTTCCGGCCTTGACGATGGTGTTCCGTTTAAGGACATCATGGCTGTCGCACAATGGCACTGTGAGTCCTCTTTCACGGATTACTATATGAGGGATGTGTCAGACTTCGCCATTCCACTCGCTTTAGCGGTTTTGAGACGATAGCTATATGACGGCACTGCTCTTCTTCCTTTTTTGGCATTTGTAAGAGAGAATTTAGAAGCAGGCTTGGTCGAGCGAGAGGATATTAACCAGTTGTGTCACTGAGGCCGGACAAGTGAATGGTTGGAGGCTCCAGGTCTGAATTCCAAATAGCATGAGGTAATTCACGATTGAGAGTGTTTTGTATTATGTCTATATATTATGATCATTCATCTTATATATTCATGCTCATTCCTAGGCTAATATATGCAAAGAGCAGTTAACCCTCTTGGAATATTTGTGTTTCAGGCGAGATACATGTTTGTGAGTTCTCTCCCTTTTCCTAGGAGAAAAAGGGGGGGGGTGGTGGCAGTGATGCGAATGTGATTCGGTTCCGATAACTTGACGGTCCTTTTAGGTCTCCATTGGTCAAGTTGTTAAGTCTAAATCTTTCTCCAAGGGGCAAAAGTAGCATTTATGGCTTGCCCCTTCCCACCAGGTTACTGAACAAATCTGGTGTATATCAGAAAGTAACAGAATGGTGAGTATTGATCGAAGGAGAATGTAGGAAATTTCAATTTCCCTTTCTCCGAGATCTAACAATACTCACCATTCTGTTACGGACCCAGCCTCCCAGCCCCACGGAGGCAAGCCATGGATTTCTCTTATTTGGTGGCTATGCAAACAATATGAGCTCTATGGTAGACGGGTACTCGGCAGTTGGGAGCCGAGTTCCCGATTCCAAGGAGTCGGCAAAGCTTTCTAAGTCTATAGTCCTAGCGCCAGCTGTCAGGGCCAGCTGTGTATCAGAAAGTAACAGACTGGTGAGTATTGTTAGATCTCGGAGAAAGGGAAATTGAAATTTCCTGCATTCAATCTCCCTTTCTCCGAGATCTAACAATACTCACCATTATATTACGGACCCAGCATCCCAGCCCCACGGAGGCAAGCCATGGGTTTCTCTTGTTTGGTGGCCATGCAAACAATATGAGCTTCATGGTAGACGGGTATCCGGAAATTGGGAGCCGAGTACCCGGTTCCAGGAGTCGGTAAAGCTTTATAAGTCTATAGTCCTAGAGCCAGCTGTCAGGGCCAGCTGTATATCAGAAGTAACAGAATGGTGAGTATTGTTAGATCTCGGAGAAAGGGGAATTGAAATTTCCTTCAATTCACCACCACCAGTACCAAACTCGTATAGAAGACATCTCGCTGAGCGAATTCTTCTTGAATAGTGTATTTCATGTCACGGGTACAGCCTGGAGATGCATTGTGGCTTAGGTTGCCAACTCTGGGTGTTGCTCCATCACCTACAAGCTGCGCAGTTGATCAGCCCATAGAAGCTTCATGTTCCTATCCCCAAAGCTAAGGAGATTGACTGTGATTGTATCTAAGAAGAAGAAATTTGTCAACCCGCTGAAGAATCAGCGGGTAACAAATGTGAATTAAATAAGAATTCCAGCCCGTGGAAGAGTCTGTTGCGATCGGCCCTCACTACCATCCGAAAGCTCTATACAGTATAAATGGTCACACAAGCCTCTCATTGGATTTCAGTCAAGCAGCTGATACCTCTAAATCTCAAACGTCCAACCACCGCATTTCAGCCAAGCAGGCCAATAATGCGCTCACACAGGCTAGATTCATTAAACTGTTGCCACAGTCTCACAAAGGTCTACAGTTGGACCGCCACAAGTGAAATCAAGAGCTCATCGACTAATGCTGTTTAACCTCCCCCCGTTCTGGCTTTTACACAAACCAGTGGCAGGAAATATTTCGACTTTCGTTTTCGGACCTGTCAAAAGTCAGGTCATGGTCTCGAGAACAACAGGCCATTTTCCCGTTTCTTTCATTTAACATTTTGGAGCCTCGAGTAGCCAAGGATCGCTTGAATATTAAGCATTTCTCCTTCGATCAATACTTACCATTACACTACTTATTGATAAACAGCTCAGCTGAAGCTGTGCCCTACGGATCTTCAGATTTAGAAAGCTCTGCCAGCTCCTGGACCTGGGCATCTGGTTCCCAACAACCGGGTACCCACCAGCCAGAACCGCCATTCTTGTTTGTATAGCAACAAGAGTAACAAGCTTTTTGCTACAGGAGAAATTCTTAGTTTTTCTGTGTGTTTTTTCTGTGCTGATGTGCCCTTTCCTTCCTCTGGATTAATTGGATTAATATGGAGAGCGCCACCGAACCTCGGGTCGTATTCTTTCATATTATTTCTCTAGTTATATGGAGAGTTATGTCTCAGAAATTTCGTGTGCGTTGCATGTCCCATTTTCTGAACCCCGGAACTGGGACGTGTGGTTACAACGAAATATGCCAGATAAGATCGCCTCCTTTAAACCCCAACGGCGATCGGTCAGTAACACTAAAATCGGCTTACGTCGTTCAACCATGTAGTCTGAGCGGGTGACATCACACCTTTTTACTGCTGCGATTATTTGGAGAAGGAAATGGTTCATTAATTTGCGCATCTTATTTTTGGTAGCTGTGTGCGCTTTTGTACCAGAAACTTATGAATTGTGTCAAGTTTTGCGTGTAATCGCGATCTGTTTGCATTGATCGTTGATTTCAAAATTCTTGATTAAGATGTGTGTTCTGTGGCTTTACCGTGTTATACAGCAGTAGTGTTAATTCATTATGTTGTTCCTTCTCGTATCGTTTGTCGTTCGTTTGTGTAGTATAATTTTGGAATTAATTCTTAAATATAATATACCGCGAATGTATCCGATACGGTTCCTGGTTCCGTTTTATACATCCTGCAGGATCATTTTATGGGTGTATTATTGGTCTGCTATCGTTCTTGTCGCCAGCTTACGCGATCTTGGTTCTAACGTTGCGGATGTTGGGTGCTGGAGGGTCTATCTTATAATTTATTGTCACACTATTTGAATATTATTTGTCTGCCTTCCATTTCTGTTTCGTTCCGCTTGCTTATTAAGGCCTTGTGCTTGTTTTCAGGCCAAGCCTACCCCGCCATCATGCCTGGAGTGCCACAAATTTGTGAAACTTATGTTTAAGGACCATGTCTGTTACCGATGTCAAAGTGTAATGTTGACGATAGTTGTAATATCTGTGCATTGTGGCCTGTCGAATTGGTGGTCGAGTTCCTTGCCGAGAAGGACTTGGCGGTGTATGACACGGGGTCTGGTGGCTAAAAAAGAAATCCAAGAGTGGTTGTTTCGGGCCCTGCGGCGCTCCTGGTCCACAGTTGGTGGGATCAGAGATGGCAACTGCTGCGTGGTTTGCGCCCGCTATGCAAGGCTTCTTGCCTAGCGTCCTACATACGTTGGTGTCGTTTTCGATTCCAAAGTCTGTGGCGAAACCTCTCCCCATATTTTGTATGTGCCCTATCCTTGGACAGGGTTCTGGACTGGCTACGGGGGGGGGGTATTTTGTATCGTCCCCTAGCAGTCCCGTCGGGCTCTGGCCTGGCGGGTACTGCTTCTCTCCGTCCACCTCTGGGTGGTCCAGTAGCGGTAGCTGGTACATCAGGCATGATCAGTGTCTCTTCTTCCAGTGACGACTCTTCGCGGTCTGAGGATGAGGAGGCCGAAGATGAAAGGTTGTTGTGGCCTACGATACCACGGGTGGAGTGTATGGAGGTCACAAACCGACACGGTGACGGATGTTGCTCGTCAGGCATGGCACCACCTATCTCGCCTGTTCCAGCAGCCACACAGGGGTTCTGTAACCGCCACAGGTCCACACGGGTTTCCATGTGGGCCTGCTCCACGGAGCAGCCTGTTTCACGGGGAGGCACGGAACCACACGGTACCAGTGGTTTTGGATATCCAGCAGTGGCTCCTTGCAGGGAGGCCACTGCTGGTAGACTCGTGAACACATCAATGGGTGATGTGTTTATGGGGTTGTCATCATCAGAAGTGGACTGGTCCAATGCTCTCGCTTGGCTAGACAGGGTGGACCAGTCCGTGGTCTCGGCCTCGGCTGAGGAAGACATGCCTCGTCCGTTGGTTGCATCCATCTGGATGAGGGTCTTGCCCGGGGCTTGGATCCACTCCATTGGACTGGATCCCAATGTCAATGAGTTGCTGGAGTCTATGTATGCCAGCCAAATCACAACGAAGAGCCAGCTCCCTATGGCCTCTAGAGAGGTGCGGGCAATGTGCCATATACCATGGTGGAGTACGAGCGTTATGGTGTGGTCCCAATGGGCACTGAGGATAACCGTTGGGTTCTTGTGTCCAAAGTGCAGGAGCA
Source organism: Chaetoderma sp. LZ-2023a (assembly GCA_034401795.1). Lineage (NCBI taxonomy): Eukaryota > Metazoa > Mollusca > Caudofoveata > Chaetodermatida > Chaetodermatidae > Chaetoderma > Chaetoderma sp. LZ-2023a. Next base: position 57,452,353 of record CM067365.1, read on the forward strand.
CGTGGCCCCACTCGGGCACTTGTAGACAAGAGCCAGACACACTGCGATGAAGTCCTGTCCCTCTGCGATGAGGGGTGAGGGCAGAGATGAACGCTGTCAATCACTCCTATCGCTTGCTTCAGTCGGTGTGTGCTGAAGCTGGGACAGGCCACACTGTGCCACCTGCGCTGCTTTCGTGCGTCAACGACGCCTTTGTGTTGTCGATGGACGCACTGGCCAGGGTGCAGGTGTGTGTGCCCAAGTCTAGGTGGCAGATGGTCCTTGACAATATGCGTCCAGCTTCGGATGCCATGGAGCGTTTGCTTGGAACGGCCCTGAACGGCCATAGGATCTTCGGTGGCCAAGCGTGGGCTATCCTAGAAGACACGGCCAACATTGCACAAAGTTGGTCAGCGGTGAACCTACAGCTGAAGCTAGTGCGTCAGGCGCATGCACTAAGGGCTGCAGCGAAACCACTAGCTGCTCAGCTTTCCTCCAAGAAGCAGAAGTGTAAGAACAAGGCGAAAGCCAAGCCGACTCCTACTGCTTTTGCTGGGCCTTTCAGCCGCCTGCGTCTAAGAAGACAAGGAAGTTTGTGAAGGCCCCTGACCATCCTAGTGCTGGCCATAATCGGCCAAGAAGCGGTAAGGGCAAGGGCAAGGGGAAGTGTAGTTCGGATCGACAGGACAGGTACCGGCCGTACCAGCAAGCTGGGTACGCGCCGTGCATCCTGGATTCGTTCCCTGAACACGCCCCCCTGGGTAGAGCCATAAGCATATATGAGCCTATGAGAGATCGCGTTATAAAAACGACTAAGTTCGTTAAAGCGCATAGAGCGCATGCGCACGCTTAAATGTTATTTTTGACAGAGCGCGTAGTTTACGACCAAGATAGGATGACGCTTTTAGTGTACCGAGACGGTACAATGTAATCCTTTTTAATTACCTGTTCCCGCCGAATCTGGCATTAATCAAGACCAGAATTCGAATTTTCCAAATCTGTAAACCATTTCAAAATCGGTTAAGAAATGGCTGGGTTATCCACGGAAAACCCCTTTTGATTATCTTCAAAACATTGCCGTGCCGTCATAACCACGTGTACGCAGAACTTCTAGAATGTTCTAGAACATTCGACTGCGTTATTATTAGCTACACGCTGATTGGCTGTTGCTTGACCGATGATTGGTTGGAGCCTGCGCCTGTGAAGTCACGGGTAGTATAAACGGAGACGAGATCCAGAGCTCGAGAGCATCCTTGAGCAAGGGCCGAATAGGTTGGACCTGTGTTAGCTATGATCAGCACGACAGACATTACGCCGATCACCTCGCTTTCTGTCGGTTTCTCTGCTATAGCCTGCAGTAATCCAACCCACCCCACCAAAGCAATTTTGTAAATCCCGTTGCGTGCGGGAGCATTTTTGGAACTTTTAGATATTGTTCACGAATATATCAAGAACTAATTCGGAACACGAACTTGCGGTGAGGCCTTTCCCGGCCTGAAAATGTGATTCTACAGATTTTGAGGCAGCGATGTTCTATGGTGGATGACTCGCCAGATCTGCCGCCCACGCCAAAAAGTGGTTATGTAACCGTCTCCGCACTGATGTCGTGCAGGTTTATCTAAACTTTTCGACCGCAGCAAGTAAACTTGGTCCGGTTCGTCTTCAGAGCTGGTTGACGTACCCGGCACCATTAAGCTTAGTTATGTATCTTCATCCGCATTTAGCAACCCCCGCTTATGATCGGGTTGTTGTCAACTTCCATCCATACCATCGGTGTATGGGAACTTTCGTCACAGCAGTAATGTTATTGTATCTCCTGCTGACTACTCATTAGACATTCTCTATTGTGATTACAGTCCTGAGGTCGATCCGCTCCCGTCATGAGCTGCTTGCAGGAATCCTATTTGCGGAAACCAGCCTACGGGAACTTTCCAGCTTCCAGGGAATGCATCAACTCACGTCAGCCTAAGAGTGACATATCAATTTCAGTAACACGATAGCCCAGGTTTAAGAATGGCTACTGATTATTCAAGTAACTATACTTGACATTTTAATTATTCCGTTAATTATATTTTTGATAATTATATCGTATCTGTATAAACGGTCCCGAAGACTAAAAGTCACCATAACGGTCTTAGGACCGCTAGTTATAATTTATGTGTCTGTTTATAGTTATTCTTATTTTCTTTAAGGTGTTTTTGCTAACCGCACCATTGTAGGTTCCTTAACCTGTACTATAGATATATTATTCTGATCATTTCACACTGTATTGATTGTTCTGGTTAGTTTATATATGGCCAGTTGCCATCAGTTCATATGTTTTGTTTGTTTGTAGAAAATATAGGACTGCAGTGCACGTAGGCAGCACCATACAGCAACATTTATATATGCAACACTTTCTCCCGCCACCAACAATTTTTCACTGAGGTCGCTGTCCGTACTATAACTCTGTTTAGCCCGGCATGCTACCGACTAAAAACCTTTTCTATTCAGCTCGATGGGATAGGGTCAAATGATTAGAGACAGTTTCCTCGCTAGGAAACGCATAGTGTACGCCTCTTTTCCAGTAGTTGCAATAATTTAGCCCCGCACTCCGGCAAGTGTGTGTAAGACTGGCCAAAATACCTAAAGGGCCTCATATTTCTAAGTTATTGTCCCTCTTCATGTTCCACTAAGCCTAATGGCTTCTTAATTGTTTGGATGTCCCTATCCGCACCATGGACTGATCCGACCCTGGGCAACTATTGGGGTTTCCGAGAGGTGAGGGCCAGGCCTTGGTATCATACACATTCCCCATGTATAGTCGGATACTTAGTAGTTATCACCTTTGCCATGGTAGGAAATCACTGCGAAAACAAACTTAATTATTATTTTCTTTAATCTGCGAAACAATCCCCCCGCACCACAGTTCATAGCCGCACAACATGTATTTAAACCTAACGACAGGTTAAAAACTCAGTTCCATAGGACCTGGTGACAGGCGAGATGTGCATCCCCACAGAATTCTGTAACAATGTCTGGGCATGATATTCAGATCTACCACGCCCTCACGGGAAGGACATTTAAGGTGGGTATTCGTCTCTCTTACCCCCAGCATAACGATGGATCAGTTGCCTAAAAATGCTATTGTGAAAAGTAACCAATGTCCTGTAACGTTTTATGTTTGTTACGGAGCGAGATGGCCGGATTCTTACCCAGTTCGGAGATCTTACTAAGTAACATGCATGCACGCTGTCTTCAGTATTGATATCTTAGGGCATCTGTTCTCAATGACAGTGTGGCTTATCAACGCGAACACGCCAGCCAAGTTAGCGGTGGACATTGCTCTGACTCTGAATTACTTTCAGACCTATGCTGGGTAGTCAACAAGGGGAAATCCGAGTTGACACCCACTCAATACTTCGTTTATTTTGGGAGGCGATTCTATCTCAAGGAAGGCAGGGTTTACCCATCAGATCCCAGAGTGGTGTCTCTGTTAGCCATCCTCAAGAGTTTTCGATTGGGAAACCACATTCAGGCGAGGAGGTTTCTTCAGTTGCTTGGCATGATGGTCTCCACAGAGCAGGTAATCCCATACGCTGCTCTAATGCGAAGACTTATCCAGTTGTATCTGGTGTTTCTGTGGAAACAGAGAACAGAACCCCTGTCAAAACTAGTACCAGTTTTACAGCCAAAAATGCTGTATCTTTTATGGCGGAAGGAGCATCATAATCTCCTAGTAGGAGCTTCGCTTCACCTGCCCTACCCTAGCTGTCCATGCACACAGATGCATCACTGGAGGGAAGGGGGCCTGCCTGGGAGAACACCAGGTTTCGGGCACATGGACTCTCCAAGAGAGTCAACTGCATATCAATCTCTTGAAAATGATGGCAGTGGAACTGGCACTGGATAAATTTCTCCAGAAGTCAGGGGCAAGGTGATATTGATATGGTCGGACAAGTCGACAGTGGTATCATCCATAAATCGCATGTGGGACTTGATTCTATGGTGCAGGAATTACTTGGTTGTTTTGAAAGCAGCTCACATTCCTGGGCGATGGAACATTCTGGCAGATGCTTTGTCTCGCAGACAGATAATTCTGCCAACAGAATTGTCTCTCAACCCTCAAGTTCTATGAAGGATCTTCGAGCATTGGGGAAAACCGAACGTGGACTTGTTCAGCACAAAGGAATATGCTCAAATCATGACTTATGTCTCGCTGATTCCAGATCCAAATGCTGACGATACAGACGCTCTGGCGATAAGCGGGGGAGAGATATATGCATACGCATACCCACCCACCATCCGTCTACAGAAGGTCTTGCTGAAGATAAGGATGAGACATGCCTGGTCCTGCTAATAGTGCCGTATTGGCCCAGCAGGGCGTGGCTCATGGATCTTCTGGATCTGCTGGTGGACAAGCCAGCGTAGCTGCCCAAGATTCCGAACATAATCTCTAAGCCAAGGGCCGCTTCCTATACGAGCAGCCGAGATGTTCAAATTGATTGCATGGATGTTATCAAACAACGTTCCACGTCTGAAGTCTTTCCTCAACAGGTTGCGAGTTTCATCGCAGCCGCGAGAAGGTCAACCTTCAAGTCATATAACCACAAAGTTAACAAATTTGCAGAGTGGTGTGAAGGAAAGGATATTGATCCCTTTCAGTCAACTATTCAGCAAATGGTAGAGTTTCTCTGTGAGCTGTTCTTTGCAGGACTACTTCCTGTCACAATTGCTGGATACAAGTAAGATTTTGCATCAGTTATCCCTTATCTAGCCAACAGGGATAGTCCAGAGGTGGCCCAGATAAACGTGATGGTGAAGGGAATGCGCAATCTCTGATCGAGACATCTGGTAGTCATTCCAGCCTGGAGTCTATCGTTGGTGCTTAATGTGCTAGCCAAGAACCTTTTCGACCCGTTGGGTTCGGCTAGTCTAAAGCATCTGACTCTTAAGGCAGTCTTTCTAGTGCCGCTTCCTCAGCTAGAAGGCGCAGTGAGATCCATGTGCATTCAGCAGAGAGGGACCAATATATTCTCTCTGGAGTGGGTCTGCGACTGCTGCCAAGAGCAGAATTTATATCAAAGAATCAATCTTTGAAATATCCCGGTAAACCGATCATTATATTGAAACTAACTTAGTTAGATCGTGATGCCAGTGCCTGGTGTCCAGTTCGTGCTTTGCCCATGTACAAAAAACGGACGGACTCTCTATGGTCAAATGATAGACATATGTGGATCTGCCATAAGAAGCAATATGGTGCCACATCCATAGATTCTATCTCTCGTTGGGTAGTCGAAAGCATTCAGACTACCGACGAGATTGCAGCTGGGCACCAGGTGCAATGTGCTAGGGCTCATTCCAAGGCGTATGTGTGCCAAGAGCTGTTAACCCTCTTGGCACACTTTCGTTTCAGGCGAGATGCATGTTCGTTAGTTCTCTTCCATTTTTAGGAGAAGGGGGTGGGTGGGGAGGGTGGCGGTGATGTGAATGTGATTATGTCCCAAACGTGTCGGCCCTTCTAGGTCTCCATGTGACAAGTTTACGTCACAAAGATCTTTCTCTAGGGGCAAAAAGCGTTATATGGCTTGCCCCTTTCTACCAAGTTACTGACTAAATCTGGTGTTATCAATACGTAATGTAATGGTAAGTATTGATCGAAGGAGAATGAAGGAAATTTCAATTTCCCTTTGTCCGAGATCTAAAAATACTTACCATTACATTACGGACCATGCCTCCCAGCCCCACGAAGGCAGCCCCTGAGTTGGCTCTTATTTGGTAGCTATGCAAACAATATTGTGGCTCTGACTGGTGGGTACTCGGTTGTTGGGAACCGAACCCCGGTTCCAGGAAGCGGTATAGCTTTCTAATTCTGAAGATTCGTAGGGCACAGCTTCAACTGAGCTATTTATCAATAAGTAATGTAATGGTAAGTATTGTTAGATCTCGGAGAAAGGGAAATTGAAATTTCCTTCAGTCTCGAGTTTTGCTCTAAGACACTAAAAGTTGATTTCTAGCCAGAAAGAATCTACTTTCCTTCTATTTTACGTTTCACTCTTCATTATGCAGAGTTTCGTATGTATTTATATACATATATTTGTACATTTAGTGTCGCTGTTTCGCAAAAGAGTTTTATTTTTATGCCTTTAAAAAATTGACTGATTCGTCACACGGCGTATATACGCGTTGACAAACTAACCTCCGCTGAATGAGCTGACTGACTAGTGTCGCCTCGACCCATCACCTGGAAATATGACACAGGAACAATTTCTGTGTCTTTGTTTCGAACAAGTTGCCGCTAACCACTATCGCATCTCCTCCCGATCCCTAATATAATCGCGTTTAACCTCCAAAAGGGGCTCGACTCCATTCAGTTTGGGCAGTATCCACGTGCATCCATAAGAGCAGCAGCCGCTTCTGGACTGCAAACATCTGTAGGGAAACAAGAGCGAGAGCACTTCAGTTGGATGCACGAGACGAGTGGTTTGCCACCCGAGCGACCAACCGACCGAACGAATGAACAACCGACTGACCAGACTTAGTATTTGTATTAGTATTTGTATTAGTATTTGTATTATAGTTCAGAGGCTTATGAAATAATTGTGCACTTTGTGATACAAATATGAAATTTGGCACACGTTTAGAATGGCCCATACTAGTTTATTTCAAAATTGGACCCTAACCGGATTTCACCCGTGCTGGCTGTGGCGGCCATTTTGAAAAATGGCCGCCATGCAGGTTTTCAATCTCTTATATCTCGGCTAATAATAGAGATAGGAACTTCCTTTTGGTGTCTATACATAGGTTTTCAGGGTCAATAAATCCAAATATGACATAATCCTCAAATTGTATCTTCTGTCAGCCATTTTGCTTTCCAATATAGCCGCCATTTTATGTTAGAATTTATTATAAAAATAATGAGACTTGATATTTGTCTCTGCATCAATGTTGTCATTGCCATAGATTCCATAAATAACACCAGTTTGCATGTGTTCTATGCAGTCTCCTGTTGCTTATTCCACAACGTTAATCATGTATCATCAACACGGCGTGATTTGTCACCATACTACACTCCATAATACAGATATTCCATTACTCCACTCATTGTTTTATGTATGTTAATAATTTTAGGGACACGGAATGAAATAACCTAAACTTTTCATTATTGTATTAATGTATAGTTTTCGCTTTTATATTCTTAAGATTCAAATAGCTTAAAATGTCACTGGCATTGAAATTTGTGACAAGTGACTTTTTATCCCTACACGTCACGATCAGCCATAGATTGGAGTAACTTTTTCCTGTGTGAACAAGTAACCGATGAAAAATTGACTCCTTTGGATCATGCCTTTAGTGGTGCTGGATACAAACTACTAACTACAGATCTTCACATCATCTATGAACTTGGTCAGTTGCCATCCTCGGTAAAACTGGATCAGCTTGATGGCTGTGAAGGTCTTGAACCCACATCCACACAGAGACATGTCGAGTATCATAAGAGATGTAGTTTAAAATTTAATGAGAAAACTCTGGGAAACCCAAAAGTACTGATGAGATGCCTCCGATGTCTGGAAAGTTAACCTGGCAGAAGATATCACAGTCAGCTCATCCGCATACAACCTGTCTCTTCTGCAACATATCTGGAACATCAAATAATCCTCTCTGCAATCCATCCACCGGAGATCTAGATAGAAAAGTAAAGCAATGCACAATTAATCTTCAAGATCAGTATCTATTAGCTAAGTTGAGAAGAACGTGATGCCATAGCTATAAACATGAAATATATTCCTCAATCTCTAGTACGACACAAAGTACAGCCAGGCACATTGCCTTTATGGCAGAACTAATCTCAAACATGCAAGAAATCTTGGACATTAATAACGCACCAGCAGTATTCCAGCTTTCAGAACTGGTCAAACAATATGGGCAGGCTAAATCAGCTAAAGGAGGATGCACCTTCAAGCATCCATGCGACCAGATTCAGGAACATGGTACTTTGATACTTTCCCTAGTTAGGGGGACACATATTAGGTAAATGAGTCAACTCAGCGGAGAAAGTGAGACTGCCATTTTGTCACGTGTTGCCAATATTATCCGTCATGAAATGTCCACCAATGAAGGCCCATCGCTGGATGGTACAGTCCAAGGACATCATTGGCACCCTTTAATAGACGGGATTCTCTGGAGTATATGACCGTGTTCTACCTATGTCTGGTGAACTGGCACACTTTGCTATCAACCACTTCTAATCAATAGGAGCTGTTTCTCCACAATCCCTCAAGATTGGCGTCGTTACAACATCAGCAGTAGACAACTTCGATCACGATCCTGCCTCAACTAGTGCGCACACATCATTCCATGGGACTGCTATTTCCATCTTCCAGCAGATGTTCACAATACCGACATTGAACAAGCCTGTTCTCCGCTTGGCAAGTCAACCTGCCAGCTTGCCAAACTTCCAAGCGAATACACCTTATTCTCAGCTCTTGTGGCGATCAAGAATCCACCCATTCCAGTAATAATTGATCTGAAGAAACTTGATTATATAGCTGATCTTGTAGCGGAAACTCAGTGGCGTCAACATGTCTGTGATGTCATCAGTCTGCCACAAAACCGTCACAACCAAAACGGGGCGCCCGATGGAAAGAACAGAAAGTCAAGGTGTAGTGATGAAAGCTGACAATATCCCCAACTAAGGACAACTACCTATGATAGCCTGTGCCCAGCCATGTACGAAATGGTCAAGGACATTCATTGGGCATGGCTTGCCACTCACGGCGAATACTATGTGGTACTGTTGGGTGGGTTTCATATCACGATGCCATTCCCCTTTATCGACATTAGTAGAGGTATACTGGTTCTTAACACTAAGAATGGTTGCCGATTATACCATTGTGGATTCCATACGTACGATTGGGAAGCTGGGTCAGGAATGGTTTCACATGATTGACGACACGACACCCCTTTATGAATCATGACACCATCACAAAAGCAAAATTACCGCTTTTTGTCAGACATGTACTTAATCAGAAATGGCGAGATCAGAAACCGTGTAAATCCTTGAAACTTGATCACACCTTATTCTCTACCGCATACATCGTCTGTCAAGCACGACAAACCAACATGGCAGAATTTTTCACACATGAGAATCAGTCATATCCACCTTCCCTAGAAGAAGTGTTGAATAAATATGACCATATCAACCCAGTTGATTAACCCAGACGATTCCCAGATGATCTCCATGGATGGTGCTGTGATTATTAATATGATCAAACCAGGAACATCTGATTCATTCAGTGATTGTCTCACGAAGGTCATGGAATACATCCAAAAGTAATGTAGTGGTGATGTGCTGCGAGTTGATATGGCGTTTGATATCTACAAAAAGGATACGGTACACGATAGAAGTGGAGTAAAGTTACTCTAAGGCATGTTGAAGGCAAAAATAATGTAGCAAGTAACTGGCTGGAGTTTCTCCGTGAAAATGACAGGAAATCATAGCTCTTCCATCTCATCAGTGAACGTGTTGTGAATGAAGGATTTCCTGGAAAGATCATAATTATCCATGGCGAGAGTGTTGTCGTCTGCACCTTGTGATCTTGCAGAAATGATAAGACACGCCATGAAGAGGCGGACACAAGGATATTTGTGCATGACTTGGAAGGAGCTGATATGGTATGAAGACGATTCTTCTCAGAACTGTAGGTACAGATGTTGTAAGTATATGTTTGCCTCAAAAGATTAGGTGCGAGTGTTTATGGTTGGCTTTTGGTACTGACGCTACATTTCAGTATAATACGACAGCGACGGCTCAAGCACTCGTTGATGATAAATGCATGGCACTTTCTGCATTCCATACTGTGACGGGATGTGATGTAACATCTTCATTTGCTGTGATATGAAATCATACATCCTGGCTGTATGGAATCTCTTCGATGATGCCACAAAAGCTCTTTCCACAATTGAGTGATTACTGGTGGTCATGTATGAGCTTGGGGGCCCTGATCGTATTGTTAATAGTGAAAGGCAGATTTTATTCACCTGGTAAGGCAGAGAAATTGAAATTATTCCCCCAACACAACGAGCACTAGGTCACGCTCTAGATCAAGCAAAGTACCACAGCTGCCAAGTCCAGCAGACTTTGGGTGGAATTGAGAGATGCTCAATGAACAACATGAGATGAAATGGACGACTCTTCCTCCTGCTAGTCAAGCAGTCATCAAATGTGGATGCACCAAGGTATTTAGGCGACAGTGCAAATGCAAGAAGACAGACTTAACATGTACAACACTGTGCCCGTCTGGTGGATGTTAATGAGTTAATGCACATTTGTCAATGTTTCTACAAACACATCTTGTATGCCAACATGTGAGTCTAATAGTCCATAGAATGTAAAGTTAAACTAGTTGCTAAATATGTTAGTTTTATCAAAGAGGTTTACAGTTGTGAATAATTCAATGAAAGGTCTGCCATTTGTTGTAGATTTATGGTTGACCAGTACTCTGGACTAATTTACATTCCTGGTATAATAAATGATTCGGTATCATTTCCAGTTTATTGTCCTCTCTTTAATCTCAAGTATATATTTAAAAAATCAAGTCTATATCATTATTTTGAGCCAAGATATGACAAATTATACAAATTATGACATAAAATGGCGGCCATATTGGGAAACAAAATGGCTGACACAAGATAATTTGAGGATTATGCCATATTTGGATTCCTTGATCCTACAAACATAGGCATAGACACTAGACTTACATTCCTATCTCTATTATTTGCCAAGATATGAGAGATTGACAATCTGCATGGCGGCCATTTTGAAGAATGGCCACCACAGCCCCCACAGGTCAAATCCGGTTGAGGTCCAAATGTGAAATAAACTGTTATGAGCCATACTAACTGTGTGCCAAATGTCATACTTGTATCACAAAGTGCACGATGCGGCTCTAGATGGGGCTTATGGACTATAAGTATTAGTATTAGTATAAGTAAAATGCGTACCAGTAGTAGACTTGGTAGTGTTGGCATTAATATTATTATTAGTATTACTATTATTGATATTATTATACTTATTTCGACATTACCATAGGGCTGTATCCAGAAAGTCATGGCATAGTTAGTAATTTCATATATGACCACGAGCGGGATGCCTATCTTAAACTATTCCAGTTGCCGAACCTACGGTGGACATTTTGGTGGGATTCTGCTGAGCCAATATGGATTAACGCCGAGAGAAACGTAAGTGATTGATGAGTATTTTCGTTGAATTATTTAAAAAGCCGATCACGTGACTTCGTTGGTGCATGCCTAACTGTGAGTGATTATAGACTGATGTCAGCAGAGCCAAAGACCAATGCACCTCATCCTGAACCTGGATTCTATTGTCTAGCTTGCAGGAACCCAGCCTCCAGGGAAGTTTCCGTAACACGCCTTGGAAGGGTTTACGTATACAATATGTATTGATTTGAGTTTACTGGTGTTTCCATATCTGCAACCTACTAAAATCCACCAAGCTTAGCGTCGCAAAGTGACTTGAGACAAAGCTTCAAACTCAAGTATGTGTAACCGGAGTAAACCAAGTTTTGATCAGATTGGAAAACAAATAGGTTTTGTGTCACGAGGGGCGACTCACATTCAACTTTTGTAATGCCTGCTCGGTATAAACGTCTTCCAGTAGCAATCTTAGCCGCGTTTTTACAATTTCCGGTAATTTCTTTACAAAATCTCAGATTTTCACACAAAAAATCGAACAATCAAAATTACGAAAAGAAGTTCTAGAGCCTACCACCATAGAATCCATTTAGTCAAATTTGGTTGAAATATGTCAAGCGGTTATGAGTTTTGACCATTTCCGGTAGGTTTTTCATAAAACCAATGATTTTCACACACAAAATTGATCAATCAAAATTCTGAATATAATTTCTAGAGCCTGCTACCATAGAATCCATCTAGTAAAATGTGTTTGAAATATGTCAAGCAGCTAAGGAGGAGTAGCATTTTGACCATTTCCGACAGGTTTTTCATAAAAATTAAAAAATTGATCAGTCAAAATTCTAAAAAGAAGTTCTAGAACCTATCACCTTAGAATCCATCTAGCCAAATTTGGATGAAATATGTTAAGCGGCCATGGAGGAGTAGCATTTTCACAATTTCCGGTAAATTTTTCATAAAATATATGATTTTCAGCACCAAAAATTGGCGAATCAGAATTCGGAAAAAAGAGTAGGGTACCAGCATAGGATCCTTCCATCCAAATTTTGTTGAAATCGGTCACAACGTTAAGGGGAAAAAGCGATTTGATGGATGGATGGACAGATGGACGGACAGACGACCGCTATGGCATAAGCTCTCTTGGCCTTTCAGGCCAGGTAAGCTAAAAATAGGATATATCGTGTAGAAATAGTAATCACATGTAGTTGTTGGATTAACAAGTAAATGCCACACAACATAGTAACGCAAAACGCATACCACCTTGCACAATAGTCAATGACATGGCATGATCTTGAAAGATGGGTGCGTATTATTCTACCAAGCTTATTTAAATGTAGTGATTTGCAATAATTGCAATGGCGGAACCAGTTTTACGTATGCTCTGCGCATCTCTAGATAAGCTCCACCCACACACAGCCCGTGTTGTGATCGATCGATGACTGCACTCCCTGAATCTCAATTTTCAGAAAACTATACAGGTACATGTAAGCTGTTGAATATTTTGAAAAGAATTTAACTGGGTGTTGCTGCTGCCATTTCCAGCTATGACGCACGTGCAATACCACCCGGCCCCACTCCCACGACCCCGGTTACCTGGATCCTTATATCACCTGAGATATTCTAAGTTTAACTAAGTTCATGCACCCTTCGTATCCAGTCGAAGCCCGCCCACGTGTACTATTAGGACGGCTGTAACTTGTGACTCGTGCATACAAGATTGGGCCTAGGAGCTATTGCAAGATGGTAACTTGTTTTTGGTCGGGAATGCCAGATTGGCATCTGGTTGGGTGGTGGAGGGCACTTGTCTCACCTGGTGGCTGAGTGAATCGAGTCGTATATCACCTCCATAGGTTCTTCAAGGTGTAACATTGTTTATGCATTGTTCTTTTCCAGATGAAACCGGCTCACATGTACTATTGGGCAGGTTGTGAAGTTGAGTTAGGAGAGCGTAAAGCGTCAGTTTGCATACCGGTTGAAGAGCCGCCATGGAGTACCCTACACGACTCTGTGCATACAGGTGTCCAGTCGTTGTCCAAGGGCACGTCTGAATTAATTGGTAATGCCGAGTGAATACTCTTTAATTTGCTATATCTGTCAAGACAGGTTATAATTTAAACGGCCATGTACAATTGTCACAATACAAGCAACAAATTCATGTAATGCCACATTGAGATTTAGATTATGGCAATGGAGCCTTCAAATGGTTACATAAATGTTCTACATTCACGCCAGAATGATTGAAAATAAAATTGGTAATATTGCATATTTCTATAGGGTTTAATTGTCTACCTAGCTATAACAAAACGAAAGGAATCTTAAGAAAAGATGATTTTAATCCTTATAAATTCATATCATATTCTCGGTTGTGAAGCTGAATTAGAGGCACGAGTCCCTCTATATTAGCTTTAGAACTAAAGGAATTTACATTAATTTATAAATATGAAATGAAATCATGTATACAGTTTTAGCAAGTTTATTTTCAAGAATTCGTGTGTGAATGTGGATCTTTACATGTATGTTATGAGATACGCATTTGATTGACGGGATATCCCTGCACCATCTCCAAATGTAAGGCAACTGCCATATAATAAGAACTATATGTAATGATGCGACATGGTGACTTGTACAATAGCGGGATCCGAACTGTCACTCAAGTAGCTGAAGTCATAATCAAATACGTCGCCTGTTAGCTGATGGCACACCCAAAATGACTTAGTTCCTTGATGAATTTACAATATATTAAACATTCCGCTTAAGTGTATAGTTATCTTGCAATTTAAATTGTGAGAATTCAGCTTTAAATGTTTCAAATCGAGTCTAAAACGCGTAAAAATGTTTGGGGAGCTTAACCGGAAATGTGCTGGCATAGCTAGAAATGTACGCGGCATGGGTAGAAATGGGTACCTTAATATTTTAGATGGCTCCAGTCTCTCAGTCTACCATATGATGCCATATGGGCAATTCCAGCGTGACTCAGGTTACATTCATAGAAATATATACCTATTCATCGTGCTTTCACTTCGATACAGATGTATTCCTATATTCTATACTCTGTACCGATTATCTTGGAGGGGTAGTCTATGCAACCATATAAACAACGTATCACTAAGATGAGAATAAGAGCCTCGACGATGAGAAAAAGCAGTGTGACTCGGGTTACAAACAAAGGACAAGGCATTTTGGGCGCTATCATTTGTCTGATATTTCTCTTCAAATTATACATTGGACTGAATATATTTTACTATGGTATTACAAGGTATACGTCAACCAAAGTAATTGACACATTTGCTTGTGCTCATTCGAGGACAACTGAGCGATAGCACAAGTAAACTGTGTGACTCGGGTTACCGTGACTCAGGTTACAGTTTGTCCATAACCATCAAATACTTATTAACATCCTTGGTTGAGACAATACACATTCACAATTTAAAGCGTTTGACTTCACATGACTTCAGTGTTTCCTGTAATAATTGGTATTTAGCTGCCTATAGCTGTCTGTATGTTGGTCTGTCGGTCTGTCTGTCTGTTAAACTTTTGACAAACCTGACACATGTGTCAGAGTCGCAGGTTATTACGCATCGCATTTGCTGTGAAAAAATCTGGAATATTTCTACAATTCACTCTCTATGTATGCAAGCAATATTTTACATTTGACCTGTAGTAAGTAATGTTACCATATGACTGATCTACCCACAAAGGCATTTTAAGGCAAGTATCCCAAATGTTTTATACCCCAATGCTAGAGTGAAACCCAACAGCTCAGTGCCATTATTTTTTAATTATATCGTGGCCGTGAAGAAGCATGCCAATTAACCAGCTGGCCAGAGTATAATCTACATTTGTCACTCTATGCTCTATTACACTGCATAAATGCATAAACATAGACTGCTAATTATGAGCACAGCGTGCATATGCAGTGGAATGACGATACAAATGACGAAGGGGAGTGGGGGTGACAGTATGACATATTTAGTACATATTTAAAGCGTGACTCAGGTTACACGTGACTCAGGTTACAATATGGAAAGTGCTTTATAATTGTTTACCTATTCTTAAGAGGAGAATTAACTGTATGTATAGATAGAGAATGGTATAAAGGAGGAGAATACTAAATACATGTTCATAGCTAATTACGAATAGATTACAGCATTAAAAACATGTATTTTCGTGACTCAGGTTACATTGATCACAGGAGCTGATGCGATGCCTATGTATACTAGAGAAAATTTAGTTTAAAGATTAGTATTTATCCCGAAGCAAGCATGATCTTAGTACAATTTATATCGACCACACTTCCACAAATACTCGGCAAAGTACACAAATACATTGCAATAAACCTGCCATTGTAAAATTGCACTATTTATGCAAAATAATATAGGACAATTCCAAGTATGCTCGAAAAATTATGTGTAGAAGCTATGGTTTCAAATACGTGGTTTCAGTATCTTTAGTATGTTTACTATTGATAAAAATCATTATTTCGTATTAAATAAGAAGAATTTACTGGCCATGTCCCTATTTGCTTGGAATTGCCCATATGATGTCATAATCAACTACGTCATATGTAGGCTGACGTCATAATCATTTCGTCATTTAATCCGTCATAAACGCTTAATAGTCCGTCAAGTTGTCTTAACTAATTAATAAACATTATGTTGAATATTTTGAAACCACTTTGACTGGGCGCTGTTGCTGCCATATGCGTGCCTGTATAGATTTCTGGAAATCTCGCATTAGAGAGTCCAGGGATCGACTGATCTTAACACGGGCAAGCGGTGGGTGGAACTTGGGCGGGGCATAACTATAAAGGGATATTCAATTTTCGATAGAGCTGATGCACTTACTTACAGGTATCTACATAGAACACGTCGACACAGAGGGGCATATTTCTGGACCAATCAGCAAAGAGATTAAGGAAAGTGTCCATCATGTCGATGACCTCCTACTGTATGCTCTAAATGAACTCAATAAATATGACCTCCGTGACGAAGTGGATGTTATGGTGTTTTCTGATCATGGGATGGCCGAAACTAACCATACTCGTCTTATAAATATCAGCAATTACATAGATCTTGATGATCTTTTGGAAGTGATGAACAAAGGCGCTATCATGGAACTATGGATACAGAATGGCAAATTGGGAAAGGTAGGCTGTTCTGTTATGACTCGCTGTAGCGTAGTTTAGCAACTTAGATTCAAGACGGATGCGATATGTCCATACTACTTAAACCAAGTGTACACATACACAACTCAATCTGCCCAACAGCCCAAATATAACGATTACCTTACGTCACGTGGCATACTGTTCAGCTGAATAGTCAAACGCTTATTTAGTTAGAATCTGCACAGATGCCACGAACATTATTGTCAAACTAATTTAACACGGGGCGGAAGTGTAAAAGGTAGTCAGCAACATAACGGCCATGTCCAAATGTAAGACCTTTCCTTAACCATCAAGACAGCGACACTACGTGCCATCGCTACTCATTTAGACGGTAATGCATCAATATAGAACGGACCTTTCCAGTTTGTCCATCAATCATAAGACATAACCAACTGCGTGCCCTGTATGAGGACGTCATAATCATGACTTCATGAATGACGCAGATAAGTTTGTTACGAACGCTTAATTGATGACGGGTTAAACGGTGTTGTATGAATTGTATTTCCTTATTATTTAACAAACATGTTGGATATTTTGAAATTAATTTGACTGGGCGCTGTTGCCAGAAGAAAATTTGCGGGTTGGCAGCAGGTTCCACAATAAGGTCACGCCGGATGATATTGTATGGAGGAAGATATGAAATGGGTGTCCCACCTCTCATAAAAGGCTGTTCAGAGATACCCACCCACCCAACCATCACAAAAAAACATTGAACGGTGTAGCGGCCATCTTGAAAATTAGTTTCCGGATGATAACTCCTTAACCGTTTGTCGGATCGCTTTGAAACTTCAGAAGCTGGTTGGACTACGTCTGGAAAAGAAACCTATCGAAATTGCCGATGATCCGAAATCCAAGATGGCCACCAGCCACCGGTGGCCCTCTTGAAAATCGGTTTCCAGATGATAACTCTGTTACCGTTTATCGGATCGCTTTGGAACTTCATAGGGTGGTTGGGCTAGCTCTGCGGAAGAAACCTATCGAAATCGACGATGAACCGAAATCAAAGATTGGCGCCAGCCACCAGCGGCCATCTTCAAAATTGGTTTCTGGATGATAACTGTTACCGTTTATCGGATCGCTTTGAAAGTTCATAGAGTGGTTGGACTAGGACTGGGGAAGAAACCTATCGAAATTGACAATGATTCGAAATCAAAATGGCCGCCAGCCAGCAAATAGAAAATTTATTTTCGAATGTTAACTCTGTTACCGTTTATCTGATCGCTTTGAAATGTCATAGGGTGGTTGGACTAGGTCTGGAGAAGAACCCGGTCGAGATTGACGATGCTCCGAACGCCAGGATGGCTGCCAAGCATGGCCTGCCATCTTGAAAGTTGGTTTCTGAATACTAGCTCCGTTACCATTTATCGGATCACTTCATAGAGTGGTTGGAATATGTCTGGTGAAGAAATTTATTGAAATTTACGATAATCCGAAATCCAAAATGGCCGTCAGTCCGGTGACCATCTTGAAGATTGGTTACGGACGATACCTCCTTGACCATTTAACAGCTCGTTTTGACACTTCATAAGGATGACAGGTCTGGGTCTGTGGATGAAATACATATTTTCTGATAGCTCTCATTCATTGGTTTGCCATCATGCATGTGTATTATGCGCCGTTTGCTGAGCTCTTGTTACATTGTTCCGAGGGAGGCCTCAGACCCTCACATTCTGCATGTGTGTTGGCGAGACGGTGGTGGTGGTGGGGGGGGGGGGGAGGTCGACAGCAAATCTTAGACCCATTTCTAAATTACCCCCACTGACTTCGCACTTCGGCCATGCGTATACAGATTTCTTCTACCTTTGCGTATGCATCACACGTCAATTAAAATTCTAACTGGAATGTTGCTGTTAATTCTAATATGCCTTGTAGAGTTTTCTGCATTGCTTCACCCAGCCGCCCATCTTCGCATACATATTCGAGTCTACCCACTAAGCAAGACAGTAACTGAGCGTGGATCAGTATCACTTCAAAATTCAAATAGCATATGACTATGTATCTTACCTTTACTTGCAAAGATACATGACACGTTTACAGATATACTCAAATAGTCAATATGCCACATGTAACTGCCACTACATAAATAGCGTTTGCATTGATGATTTGAATCGTTGCTAAGGCTGCTCACTCACGTGTAATCATCATTAATCTAAAATGATTTCTATGGTTATCATTAGTCTGCACGACGTAATAATAGATATATCCAACCTAGAAGCACTCCCATACTACTGTATGTACTTGTGTTAATGGCAAAACAACGAAGCTTTAATACAACTGCGCAATCTGCTCTGAATATTCTAAATATCTTTTTTAAAGTCTTAATGTAAAGTCTACTAATTCTTGGCATAGAAATGGGTAAAGGGCACATTTGCCCCCACCCCACCACCCCCACACCCGCTGCCTCCTGGCCAAAGGGCAACTGAAGCAGCGCCCCCCCCCCCCCCGCTGCATCCGTGCTTCCAGCATCCCAGGGCATGTAGACAGCACAATAGGCAACGACAGCACTCGGCCAAATTAGTTTAATTATTCAACAGCTTACCCGTATCATTTTTCTGGAAATTGATAGTCAGGGAGATCGGGATCGATCGATTCCATCACGGGCGTAGTGTGGTTGTGGGTTAGAGCTATACACATGGACGTGGCATAGCTAAACCTGGATTCCTTCATTGTACGTGTGGATACACTAAATATGAGCCAACGATGCACACTTGTTAGCGCATTAATTCCATCAAGCGGGGTGCATGCTACGGATACAGGCCCAGCACACAGCCACGAGAAAAATGTTAGCTCAAGCACCCTTTCGGCACCCAGAATAAGCTACTCCATTAGCTCAATCCTGGTACAATGCGATAGCTGCTGACTAGTTTATCCTCTAGCAAAATATCATATTTTGAAAATCGTATCAACGCGTTTAATATTTCTCTATTACTACAAAAACGGTAATAATCGCGCATGCCTCGTCACTCAGAAAATGACGACGACAGGGGAAATGTAAATAAAACGGTGTGCGTCGTTGTTGATTTAAATTAATGTGATATATACTAGCTAGTTATGTAATATGTCTACATTTCCATGATAGACAGAGATTTTTAAAAAGTTGGTTTGAAAGTAATTTCAAGTCCGAAATAACGATGCGTTGTTCGTCCATTATCTTTTGTGGCACATTAGTCAGTTTATATGATCGATAAAATCTCAAATCGTCCCATTTCATATCACTATTATCAACCATTTCGAACATTATCACATTGCATATGTCTCAGCTTCTGTATCTGTTTCTGTTCAGGTATATTCAGTATTATATGGTGCGGATCCTCATATGCGGACATATTTACACAAAGATTTTCCAGAGCGATGGCATCTTAAGAATAACCAACGAACGCCAGATATTTTACTATTGGCCGATGTGGGATGGTCTCTTATTTATGTACGTATCACTTATGCATCGTTTTGCTGAATATGCTTTAAATATCACGGCGAAAACACTACTACTCATCATCATCATCATCATCGTCGTCGTCGTCGTCCTTGTCCTCCACTACATCACCATCGTCATCATCATCATCATCATCGCCTCCTTCGCCACCTCCTCCCGCACTAGTAATACAACTATGATGCCTTATTCATATCCTCGCCCTCATTATGGCCATTGGCATTTCCATCATCATCACTATCAGCAATATCATGACAACCACCAGCATGATCATCACCGACACAACCACAGCTACCCCACACCCACGATAATAACCACCAACAGCACCACCAATCACCAGTAGTATTCTTCTCCTCCCCTCCTCCCGACCACCCCGTCCTCCCCACTTCCTCATCATCATCTTCTTCCTCTTCTTCTTCCCCTTCCTCGTCCCTACTAACTACTAACTACCTGCTACTTACTACTACTACTACTACTACTACTACTACTACTACTACTACTACTACTACTACTACTACTACTACTACTACTGCCGCTGTCACCACCATCGCTACCGCTACTGATCGCGACTACTGCTACTGCTACTACCGCTATTACTACCACTACTGCCAATGCCTCTGTTGCTGTCGCTGATAATGCTAATGCTAATCCTAATGCTGCCGCTGCTGCTGCTGCTGCTGCTGCTGCCGCCGCCGCCGCTATTGGCACAGGTAGTGGTACTGCTGATATCGATTCCGCTTGCACTGCCGCTACTACTACTACTACTACTACTACTACTACTACTACTACTACTACTACTACTACTGCTACTGCCACGGCTACTGCTACGGCTACGGCTATGGCTACTATTACTGCCTACTATTACTGCCACTACCACTACCACTACTACTACCACTACTACTACTACTACTACTACTACTACTACTACTACTACTACTACTACTACTACTACTACTAATGTTGCTACTTCTGCAATGACTACCCTCGGAGTAGCTAAGGACCCACTGACACTCCGTTGCACTATGCTTTACAAAGCATATACTGGTCCTAGTGACCTAGATATTTGACACTTAATTTTCTGAGTGATGATATCCAGGCATTATGGTGATACTACGATATAAACGTAATCGAGTAAATCAAAGGCTAGAGAGCTGAATTCTGTATACAAATGTTTGGAATAGGGGTGGGGTGGGTGGGAGTGGGGGGGGGGGGACGTCACCCTCTGTGTAGCAATACATGGTAGGAAGGCATACTAGTTTCGAAAACGCCATGCATGGCTCATGCTGAAGCGATTTATGCGAAAGGAATCTGTTTAACTCCAAACAAACTAGCATCGGTTATTAGTATATGTAGTGCAAAATCGCTCATTAACACGTCATATGTTGGCGTCGACCTCATTCTTTAATGATTGATACAGAATGAAAAATTCATGGGAAATTATACTTTGTTTCAACACCAGTTACCGAAATTGATAGTAAAACAATTAACGAAATATGAAGATAAAAGAACTGATGCTATCCCACTTATATCCATTTCACCTTCTAATTGAATCATCCCATTCGCACGCATTCACAAGTGAGATGACCCGTGACATATCTACTGACTGGAGCTTGTGCATGATCTGTCGTATAACCTTGATTTGGCTGAATGTATGGTGCATCGCACGGGTGAAAGACAGAATATTAATCAATGAGTTGATAATACGATTCTTAATGAAGGCGTTCAAGCAGCTCTAATGGTACATCATACAGACTGTGTCTAGCGTTCACAAATGACATCAGGTTGAGCTGTATAGGCGATACTTTGTAAAAGAAAAGCCACTCTCTGTGGAAGTCGAATCCTAAAAAGGAAAGAATCCGATTGTCTCTAAAATGAGAAGTAGTCTAGACAAGCCAAACACTATTTTATTCATTTTCTGCTGAAAAGGAACTTATGAAAATCAAGACTTGGTACAACATTTGTTGATAGTCCTCGTCAATGCGACGAACAATGCCGCTGTGAGGTGTAAGTTTGCTCAAATGAATGATCTCACAGATCCTAATCTATGAAGTGTTACATTACATCTTTGGGCACATTGACTGCAAGGAATAGGCTCGCATAGACACTGATCAAAGCGGTATGCGTATGCTTATAGTTGTGCATGACTTTCCATACTGATAGGCAACCCAACGGTGGCATATACAGCTTATCGGATGCTTGTTAACGTGTTTGGACTTATATTTAGAGGTCAATGTCTATGCGTGTGCTTAAAGCTACATGCATCACAGGGGAATCAATTCTGGCTCCAATGACAAATCGAGCATGTGCTACATCTCGCCCCCCCCCCCCCCCGCATGTACCGCAGTTATTCTTTCAAGCAGTTTCCATGGAATTAATAGTCAAAGCATTGGAGACAAAAGACAAACTTGTAGAGGCAGTGCCAGAGCGCTGTTTCTGCTCTAGCCAGTTCACAGGTGAATTCGTTGAACGCATACTAGTCATGCATGACTGTGGTGATTACAGCACCCGTAGGATAAGGGCTGGCATCTGCAAGTATTCAGCACAACAGAGTCTTTGTGTGTATTTCTATTAAAGTTACAGCTGAAACAGAACAGTCAGGCGAACACATTTACAATACCATATGGCTAGCGCTTACATTTGCTCAGACATTGTGTATGTTAAGTCAACTCCTAGCACCGGTGCTGCGAGCATGATGACCTCGGAATATCTATCCAACGTGCAATACAATCCACGAATCATGTTAATGGTGGGCACGATACACGCCACTCTATCGGTAACTCTCAGCTACAGCATGTATGCACAACTCTGTGAAAGAGAAAGCTTGCTAAAGGTAGTTTAGTCCAGTTTCCTGCAGACAGCATCGATATAATAGGCGTGATTCTTGGTGGGAAAAGGGATGTTCAATAGTGTGTAACATTTTTGCAGTCTAACGAGAACAGCGAGCAGGTCATCGTGAACAACGGTGCGCTATTTTTATGATTTGTCCACTATGATTATACCATGTGAGATGGAACTAACTTAGGCGGTAGATATAAAACAACTGGACGTTTTCCAACCAAATTTGTAGAAAAAGTTGACCAATGGGAATTATTTGTGAAAACTACACATGAAACATTAGATCACATATGTTTTGACCTGACCTTAGAACATGTGAACGAAGTTGGAAACCTGTCTGGGAGGTACAGTAGAGATTACCTAGCTAGCCAGTGCAAGGCGCCAATCGTTCTTGACACAGAATACGAGTAGTTTCCTGCGCCATGCATGGGCTAATTCTATAAGACCCCGACTATGCTGCTTCTCCCCAAGGTACGCATTTATTATTTATCAAGTTTGTTTTAAAGAAAGTCTTACTACCGTAGATCTTTGGTATCTTTCTGTTATAACCTGTAAGACACCCCATTAATGGCGTCGCTATTAGTCTTTGATGAATCAACATTGCAAAGGAATTACGTGTGTGCGTGTGTGCGTGTGCGTGTGCATGTGCATGCGTGCGCGCGCGTGCGAGCGCGTGCGCGTGCGCGTGTGTATGCGGGTGAGGGTGCGTGCGTGTGCATAGAATGGCCAGTACCGTGACAACCATGAACACCCATTGTTTGCGCGCGATAAACACACACTTGTTATAATGTGCAGTGGAGAATAATCTCATGATTCATCTCCACACAGATTGTCGGCTATGAGGCTGGGGTGCGATTGGAAAAATATAAAGGATTTAAAATGTGTTTTCATTTTCTTTATGTACATATTCCGATAGTTGCTTTCCTATCAGTCTTTGTTAATGAGCGGTATTGAATTACATATACTGTATTACCTGGTGTTATCTTCTTTGAGATTGAACATTGATTGCTTTGGGATGAATATCTCAAGCATGGGCCATGATAGAATAGTGTTTTCGAAACTATACTACTTATATATTATTGAAAGCAAACCGGAATGTTGATGTATTTTGACTTGTCTCCTGCCTCCCTTCAAGCATAGCTGCAAGACGGTTCCATAACTTTTAATAATCCCATATGGCTCCCGATTCCGACATGCCATAGCATTCCAGATTTCCATCACATAGGACTGCCAATGGACCATTCCGGTTTTAGCTATGCCCCGCCCATATCTAGCTACGCTCCGCCCACACCTCGCACGTATTGGAATCGATCACTCTGAACACCCTGACTATCAATTTCCAAAAAATTACATTTTATATTTTGAAACTAATTTAACTGGGTGCTGTTACTTCCTAAATATTAACAGCATGTTTATTAAATACATGTAGCAAAGAATTACAGAGACATACAATTCCTACAACATTTCGGAGTATTTGAGATTTGATGACGGTCTATATGGACCCCTTTGTAGCGTAATGCTTGTGACGTAATCATACACGCGCTGGGCTGATTATGACGTCATACGAGGTCACATGACGGATGGATACTCTGGAAAGGTGACTTGCCAGCCTGTAATAGGGCTCCCGATTGCCAACGTACCATAGGGCCACCGATTGCCAACCTTCAGATACCAGATTTATCTATCTAGTATCCCGGATTAACCGGTTTATAATCGATTACATGTAATTTACAGTATCAAGATAAGGCTGGGACACCACCACCTAACACCACTCAGCCCAGCTCACTTCCATACACCCATCCCAATAGACCCCATCCAAACCCAACCCACACAAGCCACACCACCCTTCCAACCCCCACAACCACCACAAAGTAGCGTACTACAATAGTAGAAAAGGACAATAAAACTGTCATCCTGACTTTTTGTGATCGGCACTGTAGATGTAATAGACAAACGCTTGTCATGGGTGACAGGCTGTAACATTTAGGTACCGATGATGTCATTGTGAAGCCCTTAGAGATTATTTTGGTCTACTACCTAGTTATGGCCAAAATGTGTATTTCGTGAAGAAGTTAGCATCCCAGTGACATAGATATTTTTAATTTGTCCTCAGATTTCAAGTTCCTCTATAGCTAGGTTGTATATGATTATTTGTAGTAATTTTGGTGTTTATACTACAACAACAACAACAACAACAACAACAACAACGGATTCTGCTTCTGCTACTGCTACTGCGTTCTAGTACTTATTAAATGTTCATGCTCCAGATCACCATTCTCTACCTAATCACTATCTCGTTTACAGATTCATCTAACTTCCCCACCCACCTACCCCTCGGCAGTATCGTTCTCCAGCAAGAACACCAGAGGTTGTTCACTCACTATTTACCCCCTCTCATCCTCAATAGTGTTTACGTGTGCCACTATGGGCTTGTTAAGTGATGACGTATTTCCGGGTTAAGCTCGTTTGAATGTTTTGTTTTAACAACAAACGATAACGTCATAAACACGTGCTTATGATGTAATAAAGCAAAATACACACTTCCAGATTGCTAATCACGTGCAGTGATGTCATACTTAACAATTCCATAATGTGTTCACTTTGATGTTTAACCCTTCTTGTGCCAACTTAACCTGTTAATGGTCAAGCTGGTTAAAAAGGGCCTCTGCGGTGCTCTTGATGAATTGGCCATTTGCAGGCCAAGAGAATACTATTTTTGAAAATGTAACAATGGAATAACTGCATCGGTAACCGAGGCAATCATTCCAGTGGTAAATTGTTTTAAAATAGTCTTCGCTTGACCTGAAAATGAACACTGCCAAAGGAAAATGTGTAATTTTCTTGACCCTTAACCCTTTACTCGTCAAGCCGGCCAAAAACTACCTCTTAAGAAAACTATTTCGCTAAATGTCAGTGGTAAATTTACAAAAATAGTCTTCTCTTGGCCAACAAATGGTAATTCGCTAAACAAAAATCTCAATTTTCTTGAAAAATCTTAACCATTAAAGTGTTAATGATATATAATGTAAGATTTTGACCGCTTTGATGCACTATTGACACGAAAGGGGTTAATATCCCAGCACACACTTTTTAGTAACGCGTCGTCAAATGACTTGCAGTTGCGTTTTTCAACCACAATCTAGAAGAATTTTGACGGGATCCTGAGTTTATGCTACATACAGTTAACAGCTTTCATTCGGGCACAGATTGTATTATAATTGTTCATGCCAGTCCAATTACAGAAGCTACAAAATAACATCTTTTCTTGTTCTCTCCAGGTTCCTAGCTGACGTGGACCACACTAACAATCAGTACCATCTATATGATCTGGCTCCAGAGGACGCTGTCTGGATCACACTAACCATATGTACTCCGCATTTTCTGGCCATCAGATGAGGCTGTACTACGCGATGTGCTGTATGGCGTGTAAATAAACCTGCTCTGGATAGGTGATCTATGCTAATTATCAAGGACAACTGCTATTCAGTAAATGTGAATAACATCGTCGTGTCGTG